>JAKELK010000459.1:0-39913 GCA_021525775.1 Lactarius deliciosus | reverse complement strand
TGATTATACCCATCCGTCATCCGTCAGTGCGTGCAGTGCAGACCAATGAGCAAACATTCACCCAAGTGAGCAACGTTACTCACCACAAAGACGCGATTCGGGAACGTCACCCCCCGGATCGTCAACGGCGTGAATAGTGGTGGCAGATCTTTATTGCGCGGGAAGGTCTCCTGGGGCGTTGATCGTTTGTTTTGAGCCTCAGCGCTCAGCAGCCAGTAAACACCCAATGGGAGGTACCCACCGGAGATAAAGTAGTGCCTATGCTGGGCTCATTGAGCGGATAGAATTCCTTCGCTCCAGCAACGGGCTTATTGATGTTAGGTGCCATGACTTCAGAGTTGCTGGAAAGGCGCAAGTGCTCGGTGTCTTTTTGTACCGCGGTCGAACAGTCGGCTTCAAGTTAAGCCTGGCCCCGCGTTAGCCCATGTGATCTCGGGAGAACCAACACTTTAATACGAGAACATGTTTCATCCACCAATTCCAAGTTAATTGATAGCGTCATGATGCAGTGAGATCAGCCGCGGTCCTCGTTCTTATCACGTCGAGGCCCATCCAACACCCACCGTAGCCAATTGCCTCCGACTCTCTTCCATAGCCACCCACACCGATCTCCGAAGGGCTATTTCCGTGTATGTCCCGTGAGTGGAGAGGGACGAGTTGACAAAGAATGAAATTAGGGTCAACAAATGTGAGTGACTTTGCCGCTATCGGATCGGGTCCCACAGCGACCACAGGGTCGAAAAAGAGCACCCGGGGCTCCGAAAGGGAGCGCAGTGCCAATACCGTGCTGGCTGGCTGGCTATATAAGCCGAGCAGGAAGCCTCCCTCCTCCCCGCTCACACTCGCCCCAATTGCAACCAGTCCACCAGGGGTCGCGCCACGCCGTGCTATGCTAGGCCAACTCCCCTGGTAGGTCGTAAGACTGGTAGGCTCCCTAAATGGCCTCGGAAGGCGCAGCGATCGGGGTAGCGGTAGCCCTTTGACGAGAACTTTCGCGGGTTTGAAACCGCTACTGACCGCCTGGCCTTTCCCACCTCTGGGCATACTGTACTGACCCTTATCCTCGGAGACGGGTGGCAGACGGATGTACCATGTCGCTCTGACAGCCCGAGCGCCCCTCTGCACAAAGTCATTGCCCTTTGCCCTAGCAGGCAGAGGCCGTGCAAAAACCCCTATAACCTGCTTGTTGTAGCCGTTTTAGCGCGTCGCTGTCGAAATAGAAGGGCATTCAATGTCCTTTTACTTTGACAGCAACGACGACCAAACTACACCAAAATTTCGCCCCGCTCTCAACTTCGCCGCGTCGCATTGGCTGTAGAGGACTCCATAACCTGCTAGACAAATATCATCTCAGCCCACTCCTTTTGACACTCTATTCGTTCAACGGATCTATTGAACAAATCATGGTCCTTCAACCCAGCCAAGCAGAACCCACGTCGCCTTACAAGAGGAGGAACGTTCAGGATGGTCCCATTCGGTTGAAACCGTCCCTCGTCGCAACGGGCGGACGTGTTACACTAAAGCAATTCGTCAACGGCGCGAAAGCGGTCGCAGTTGAACAGGCACCTGTAGCCGGATCCTCAATGCAAATTAGCAACAATGGCAAACGGATTGTTGTCGACGACACCCCAGTACCCGATCCCTCCACCCGCACTCGGGACAACTCTCATCAAACCTGTGTGCAGTCCGGTGACCGTCGACTCGGAAAGGAGAATTCCGGATCTGCGCAGGGTGACGATGGTAGGAACACGTTTAGTAAATGTATGAATGCTCTCAGTGACGCGGTTTTCTTCGCAGACGGCTCATGGGAGGAGATCGACAGAGACTGTACTGACGGTACAGGCGCAAACGCTGAGGAAGGTAAAGAAGCAAAAGAGGCGAAGTGACAGTTGAAAGAATGGGGCCGGTGTTTTATCTTATCTGTTTGTACTGTACTCTGCGCCTGCCCGACGAGACCACATTAGGGGCCGGTGAAGGGAAGCTGATCCCGCTCCGCTCTCGGGCATGGAAGGCAGAAAAGGCTCAACGAATTTGATGTTGTCGATCTGTACGGCGCTGAGACGGGTGGAAACCTGAGCCCTGGGCACCATAAGCGACGTCTCACACACAGACGTCGTGAATCATATATCCGGCCGAGTCATTACATTTGCTGCACAAAATCACAGAAGCGGACAAGCAAGGTTACAGTCGACAAGGTCGACACCTAGTAGTGAAATCCCGGCCGTGTGAACCTGTGAAGCGCAGGAGTACGGCTGCGGCCGATCGCTTGGTTGTAGATATCGTTTTGGTCTTCTCCTTATGGGGTGGGTCTTTTCCCGACCTACGTCGGCCCCCAAAGTAACCGTTTTTACAAACAGATGGGGAGTGCCAGTGGTGGCGACGTCATGGCTTGCCCCTGAACTTGCCTCTCGTTTTTACGAACAGACCAAAGTAGTGCAAGCGTGTGTCCTACTCTAATCCGGCAAGGTGATCTATACGATTTCTCAAAATCCAAAATGCTCTCGCGACGACACAGCTGGATTGGTGTCTAGCCCGGTCGTTGTCCTCCACATCAACGATTCAACATTCACACACCGTGCTAGAAGAGTGGGCCCACGACCTCGCAGAATAATGTTGTTTCGGGATCAAAATATGGGCGGGAGACGATATGTGGCTACCGGTGCCTAGAGTGCGAGTTCGATCGCGGGGGGTATATTTTACGTTGAAGTGTTGAGCGTACAATACTTCGCCGAATCACCATATGCTGCTTATCTGACTGTCTCCCTGCCGCGCTCAACGAAGAGACCAACTTTCCCAGCACACGAGGTATGCGTATTGTTCTTCAACAATAACGATGATGCATCGTGATTCGCCCCGCACTGGCTTGGATGCGGCCATTGGCACCCAGTCATCAACCCAGCGACCATCAACTCTTTACTTTGCCGGTGTCTGACTTCTGACCGGCTGCGACTACTCTGCGACTATTGTCTACCTTTTTGACAGTAGTTCCATGGTTTACATTTAGCCTACAGGCAAACTATGCCATTATCACCTCTGGCCGAGGCCGAGCAATACAACGCGAAGACTACGGCCTCTACCACATCCAACGACCCCTACACGCTACGAAGAACAGCGTGCTCACCACGACAACTGCCCATGTAACACGAACTTCGGGTAACCCTGCGCTCTTTGCCAATGTACCTGTAGCGATCCCTGGACACACAGTACCGCCCTGTCGAAGTGCCACAGCGGGCATGAGCACCTGCGGCATGCCGTACAGGCAGGGAATCGTCACGCCCCCCTGTGCGTCCGCCGAGACCTTGGTGCAGGTCAAGACATCCACCAGCTGCTCGTTAGGTTGGAAGACGGCGTCTGCGTGCCAGGTGAGGCCTTGCGGGCTCTCGCTGCCGATGTTTGTGAAAAGCGCGAGCATTGGCGGTTTGGACACCACCATGGAATGGTCTTCGATCGAGAGAAACTTCATCTGTACACAATTAGGGGGAAGCGCGGTCGGAACAATTCCGGGCGTACGGGAGTTGTGAGGAAACCGGGTGAATGCTCAATGGCTCCTTCCGCGCGGCATTTAGTATTCTGAATTGCTGGACCAGGGGTTTTTCTTGCTGATAGGCCGTGAACCAAAGACTGCAACCGAAGAAGATTCAGTGAAGAACGGGTAGAGACGAGACGCGTCATCGCTCACGCTTCACGGTTGTATGGGTCCGCCCCTCCTTGGTACCCCTGTTCTTGACCTGGAGCCGCAGTTAGGATCGGCGCTTAGATGGGGAGGCGTAATAACCAACCATAATAGACGATCGGGACGCCATCGTGGACAAATGGGAAGGTCATGGCGTTACGAATGAGCTACCAGCGACGTCAGATATTACTTCTACACAAAGGGACACGGAAATCAAAATGTACCCCAGGATCTTTGGTCAAGGAGGCCAAACGCGGCTGATCATGGTTCTCGACAAATGATGCCGTGCGAAAAAGACCGTTCTTATACGTCTGTTGCGAACGGTTCATGGAACTCACAACCGACGAGAACTGTCCTTGGGGATTAAAGAAGGCATTCCTCAATTGGAAGTAGTTCGGATAGTCAAGGATGGCGTCGAAAACATCTGGAAAAGTTATTTGAGGCGGATATCCTAGTACAGAACTGGGTCCTCACCGGTGTACTGAGCTGCGTAGCTGGTATCGTTGGCGAGTATCTCGCCAAGTGTATATACACCCGCTGATTTGACAAACTCCGGCCAGAAATCCTTGCGAATGTGTTTGGCTGTATCGATGCGCAGTCCATCGACACCATAGTCCTGTACAAGCTTGGGTATCCAATCATTCAACTTTCAACGACGAATGGATTCTCCGTGTTGAGATCTGGCAAAGGTAGCTTTGAGTCTCCAAGCCAGCACTGTTCCACGGTCGTCTGATTTCCGGTATCTGGAATCAGCGACAAAGCATCGCCTATGAAAGTAGGACTCGTCGTCGAATGGTTTGGGAAAGTCGGTAAAATTGAATTTAGGGCCCGGAGCGGCCAAGTGGTTCACGACAACGTCCAACATGATGTACATGCCGCGCTTGTGAAGAGCCGCGCTGAGCGCTCGTAGATCATCGGCGGTGCCAAAATGGGGGTTCAGGGAGTAGAGGTCTGTACTCCAATATCTGCGGCAACGATAGTGAGTTGGTACGTCAGGACAACCAGCGGGAACTACACACCCGTGGAACGCCTCGCCCTGGGAAGTCGTACCTTCGAGATTAGGGAGACTGGAGAGATCCACACAGCATCGAATCCCATGCTTTGAATGTAGTCCAAATGTTCCGTGATGCCACTCCAAGAACCCCCACAATACATGCGCGCTCCGGCGTCACAAGGGACAGTCGAGTCATTCGGGGTCGCAAACCGGTCTGTGACCAACTGGGTCCTACTGTCAGACGCGTACGGATCTGAGGGCGGCGGCGGGTTACCTGATAGATGGATCGAGTGCTCCAGTCCGTTGCGTTAGCCGAAAACGCGGGTACCGCCAAGATAATTGCCCCGAAAAGGGAGGTAAGTGAACTTGGAAGCATTCTGATGCCGATAGTCGAATAGCGGTGGGGTTGCAGGCGTTGCGTGTCTTGAAGGTGATAGAAATGTGGTTGGTAGAAGGAGTGAACGAAGGGTGGTACCTGACAAGCTGAGAGGGTATCATGACTTCCAACGAGCGATGCGATTTTACCCAATCAAGGATTTGGTATCCATTCTGTGTGGCTTAAGCCTGAGTGGACATTCTGAAGCGAGACGCTCGATCTACACAGTAGTAGAAGGCTGATTTGGGAAGCGTTCGTGGTGCACGTGTTCAGTTTACAGGTGCGTCAGACAGACAAGCCAAAGTTTAGCACGTATCGACTCGGAGTCGACATTCCCGATAAATACAGACGGAAGATGCTAGAATAATCTCCAGATCAAAGCCACCGACAGATGATATCATAGCCACAAATTTTGGGCTCAGATACAAGATCGTAACAGTCACGAGAAAGTAAAAACGGGTAAATATTAGCACTGGAGCAGGCAATCAATATGTTCCGAATATTTGCACGATGGTTCCAGCGTAGAAGCCACAGTGCCACTGGGGAGAGTTAACCAAGAGTAGAAACTTAACTCGGACGAGATCGGCTGCTAAAGCCGGTAGACCACCTCAATCTTCGCCGACCGTACCATGTTCACCCATCCGGGAAACCTGGGTAATTAGTAGGTCTCAGAGTCGCTCACAGACTAATTTCCGGGCACTGACCTAGCTTCCGCCCATATGGCCAACGAATCCCCCGGTCTGAGTGCGCCGATGATTTCGTTACTCTTGTCCAGGACAACTTCATTGGTCTGCCAGGTTCTTGACGCATGCAAGTTGGTATATATCCTCCAATCGGGAGGAGTTTCCGTGGGGGTGCTCTCAGTTGGGTTTCGGACGAGAGCCAACTCGAGCCAAGTCCACGAATTATTGAACGACCCTTGGTCTCTCGGGTAGCTACTCCAACCTTGGTCGTGGCTCTCCGTCCGAATGACGACGTGCGATATGAATTCGGATCCACGATGGTGAGGTGAGCATGGTCGGAAGCGCCCTTCTGGACTGCGAGGGATGGTTAAAGTGACGCCTTGGCATGGCAAGATGTCGTGCGGGTAGTAGTCAGCAGCTAGTATATCCACGAGTTCCAAAGGGAAGGTGACGGAGGAAGATGCTGCGGGTGGCGATGACGTCCGCGCGAGATGGGGTATATCGGTTCGAGGATTCGAAGATTCGGGCTCGGACGATATATCAGAAGATGCGACGCTTGAGCTCGATTGGGCTGCGGTATATGATAAGACCCTAATAGATCGCCGACTGGAACGAATCGGCCTCAGAAGCGCATCAGAGGGTATAAGGCTTGACGTTGATGGAACGAAGATGGACTGTCCGGCCCTGGAGCGTCTGCAATCCGAAAAATATCGGGTTCTGAAGGAGTTCGGAAAGGTATAGGGCTTGAAGCTTCGTGCGATGGCTCTGGAGAAGGATTGTACGGCTCCAAGGAGACGCAACCGGTGCCGAACCGCTTGCGTCAGGGGATCGGCGAAGGAATCGCAGCCATTGATGGTTCCAAGCCGGGGTAACATTGATAGAGCTGGACTCCGGGCTGCACGAGATGCGAACCTTGAAAAAAAGCTCGGCATGCTGGGCTGGGTATTGGTTTCGGTGACGATACATGGGACACGGATGGGTATGGGGCTATTATGACGGCCCGCTCAGCCTGTTAACCCCATCCTCACTCACTCTAACCCAACCATGGCGTCGATGAGCAGAAGAGCGCGTCCAAGCCGTTTCGCAATTTCTTCTACAGTCACCTCCAGGAGAAATTAACGATGTACTAAATGGTCCCTTCATTGCTTTCGCCCGATGTCAAGATCACACCACTGATACCCCTCCGATTTGTGCAGATGTACGCACGCTCGTCGGGGATGATGAGACTCTCGAAGCAGGGGTTCTGCCAGCGCTACAGCAATATAACCTCGAACAATTTACTGTGGCTGAGGTTCCCGACACCGGGCACACTGTGAGCCACCTTACACTTAGACTTGACCATCTCCGACTATTGCGTGATGTACGTAGTCTATTGTGAGTGCAACAGCACAAATACCCGGAGAGCAGGACCGTTTTCTTGATCCGAGGTCAAAACAAAGTTTCTTATTTGATCATCTGTCCCTGGTACGTCTCATGCCTCCCTACTTACTCCATACCTACTCCCCACTTGCTCGTAGGAAGCTTCCGATCCGCAGCCGCACGAACCCGAGGAGGCCGCAGAACCTTTCCGGTACTTTTCCGCGCTGAAAATCTGTCAATTGTTTGTTTCTTATTCCTTCTCAGATCTGCCTTGGAAGCATCTACGTTGCAGTACCTCTCTTCACATTTCAACGATGGGACGGCGTCTGTCTTTGCTACGCCCAATATGCGACGCGCTTTACTGTCCAGGTCGTAGCAAATAAATACAATCCAGTGAATTTTTGGTGAGTTCGGGCCACTTCAACCAACATGATCTGGGTGACTGATTTGCAGCGATCCCGCAGGTCAGGACGATGGCGTTCAGAATACATCGTCGACCTCGACAAGCGGAAAATCAGGGAGGATCCTAGTCAATGTACACTACTACGAGCAGGGAAATGTAGCGCTCTTCGGCTTTCTTCCACACGATGATGATGTACTCACGTCGTCCACTTATCGTGCAGGTGCAACTTGAAACAAAGCACAACGCATCGATAGCGCTCCCGGCCTCAGTTACCGCGTCCTCCCCCAGTGTATCCTCGAAGAAAGTACTCGTTCTTATCGCAGACCAAGAACGTGCATACCAGGAGTCATTAGGGGACACGTATCATGAGATGGGCGAGAAAACTTTCAAGGGGCTCAGACGAGCACTGCCACTGACTAGGCAGAAGCTCGACTGGGATAAGTGAGCCCTTCTCTTCTGGGCCTGATGAGGTGAAATTCACCGGTATTAGGTTCTGGGGTATAAACTCGGTGCCGAACTGTCGGCGAGCAAAGGTGTCTTTGGGGCTTCCGGGGGTCTTCATGAGAGGAACTAAGAATATGTATTTAGCTGGTGTGTAGACCATATAAACTATTCCATGTAAGGGGCTGCAGCGCCAGGGAACAACAAGCCGAAATTACTGAATTTTCGCGTAGCGAGTTACAGATCTTGAATGTATGTCTCAACTCCTCGAAACTCACCCCTGCTCGTTCGACCGGCTCACCGCGAGAGTTGCAACCAGAATTCGCATCCAACCCTGGCCATGCCATCCTCCTCACAACCTACCTCCATGCCATTATCTCTCAGAATGTAGTACTCTCTCGCGGGGGTTTGCACGACAGCGAGCGCCTGATGCAGCAGGCTCCCGCCTGTGGCAGTCAAATGAATGCTTTCAACATGATGGTGCCTGATGTGGTTCAGAAATGAGGCAGGACATTACGCGGAGAACACTTGCGCAGGCAAAATAGGTTGAGGTGTGAAACTGCCTTGCAGGCACCAACGGCGTCCCGCGCGGGCCAGTCCCGCAAACTCTTGTGCCATTTGCGGAGCGGACATCCAGTTTCCGCTCAAGCTGCTCCTTCGCGTTAGTCGTCCGCTCAGAGATGGCGCGTGTGAACCCTGTTGCTTACCTGTTACCAACGACGCATGCTAGCGTGTAGCGCTCTGCGATCGTGCGCAGGGCAGCGCCCTGCGGGCCCATCTGAGCCGTGCGGCAAAGCCAGTGCCTGCTGATGCCTCGCTCGTATTCTGCGTGATCGGCCCATCGCATGGCCTCGTGGAACGGACCGTTGTCAGGGATCTCCTTACGTCGCCGTACGTACGCCGCCCATCCGCGCGTAGAGAGTCGTCGCTACGCGCGCCTTCCACGAACCGAGGACTCGCATGTGGCCTCGAGAACGTGAAACGCCTGCAGTGCCCCGATCGGGAGTTCCGTGTAGTCACATACCATATCTCACCCTTGACTGTCTCTTCAACATCCGTCACGACGTCGTAGAGCCAGTTTGTCTGAACACTTGTCGCACACGACAGCCCAAACCAGAGCCGAGTCAGCAGGAATCTGGGGTCTCGTTGACATGATATACGAGAAAAGGAGGAAACATCGAACCGCAGGGCCACTGTAAGCTGCTTCGTTGTCCGGACTTGCCCAAAGACGCGCAGAAATGAGGACACCAGGACCCCGAAATGCTGGCAAGAGGAAGGAGCTCATCACCGCGTTTTTGCGTTCTAAGATCTCTTGTTCCCGCTGCCGAAGATAAGGCCAAAAATTCACCATAAGCGAAGATGGGCCATACTGCTGCAGCACAAGAATAGGCGCTGCCCAGAGAAGTCTTTGCAGAGCAGATAGTAGGCCGATGAGTAGACTGTCGAGGTTGTGTGTGCGCATACACCCAAGGGTCTGAAGTAGTCAGTGCTTACCAGCGTACCGAATGAGTTTAGAGACGAAGCAGCATCGGAACCCTTCTTCCGACAACCACTGAGGATGATAGCCCAGCGTTGAACGAGTCTCCGCTCGGATAGAGAAGGCGGGAGTGTGATGGGAGACAACGCCAGGGGTGCCATTGTGGAAAGTCTAAGTACCAGTGCCTGATGGCGGTATGTGGTGCCTTAGTTCTAGCACCTTCATCACCAAGCAAACCCAGCGCCATCTGTGCATTTTCCATGTCACCCGACATCGCTGCGGGTGGCCGCATTATTTCCAAGGGCTTGAAACGTTTACCAGATGTAGTAGTACCCATAGGTTGCATTTGAACGAGGCGCAGAGCACCTGCTAGCTTAGGTGACGGAGAAGACCGTAGGAGACAGGAGGGACAGGAACAGCAAGGGCCCGGGAAAGGAGATGACTGGTAGGTGCGGAACCAGATATGGAAGTGGAACCCCCCGCCGCCGACGAAAAAAAGGTGGCTGCTGAGAATCCGACGACCTTCTGTTTCTTCGCCAGTGGCGTGGCTGTCTCAGACTCGGAAGGTAACCGCTTCGAGATGTTCCCCTGGGCAGTAAACGCCGGTGGCGCACAATTTTTTTTCGTTGACGCTATCTGCGGCATGTCAGACGGCTGCTGTGATGCGGGATTGATGGTTGGCATCTGAGTGGCCGCAGCACCCGAGGATATATACGCGTCGGAAGGAGCAGAGCTCCGAGCCGTTCTGAGACGTATTACTGGGTGAGCCGGCATACCCATAGCCACTTGGGTTGCTGCCAACACGAGGGTCACCATCAGCACGGAACAAGTCGGACTCTCACAAAAAGATAAAAAGAACCAGTTTCAGAATTAGATGATGTTTTCTGCGAAGGCGGAGCAACGAGGTCGGCAAGCTTGCGTATAAGTGCAGCTTTTCCAAGTTTTGAATACCCGACAATTCGTCGCTCCTTGCAAATGGCTTTCAGCTGAGAGACATTCAGTTTTGAGAGATCAGAGGGCAGAGCTGTTGAAAGAACTGAGGACATGCTGAGTCTACGGAAAGAAGAAGTGGCGCAATCAGCATTCGATCACGTTCCTGGATACTGTATTGTTGCTTGATCGCCGAGATCAAGTAAATCGGGCTATTGCAAAAAATCACTAAATGGCTTCTGGACCTCAACAATGCGTCCCAGCTACTCCGACTGCTTGCCTAACTGTGCATACTCATAACCAACTAGATTTCCTATCCTCTGAGATTTTTTTGTATTTGATTTGAGGGTGAAAAAGACATCCGGGTTTGCATGATCTGGAAAGTCACACATGGTCACTCCATCTGAGTCATCCTCGATCCTCTTGTTTTTTCTGATCCCGCATAGAGAATTTCAGACCATACTACTATGAACCCCGCATCCATCCATTTTTGCTAAGGGGCACCCTGTTTTGGATCGCCGATCACCCAAACCCAAAACAATAATTAAAAGATCGCTGCCCTCAATTATAGCACCAAGTTATGTACCTGATCAAACCTTATTCAGGCAGGGTTTTATATATCCCCGACCCCCCGAGAATACTAGCTGGATTGCAACGACATGCCTGGCCATCCTATCGCCGACATCCGCAATTCCTTCGGGGCTGCTTTCGTCGGGCTGCTTGTCAGTACTATGTGAGTCTTCGTTTAGGCGCGTCTTTACCTATCTCTCCTGATCTAAACTTGTAGACTCTTTGGTTTGACAATTGCGCAGACGTGAGTTCGAGTGAACGCATTCTCCTTTCTCGCCCTGACTTGCCAGATCCGCGGTTCTCGTAGATGGGTTTACTTCTGGTAACTAGTCCTTGGTTCCGGATGCAACAAACTAATTGGTCCCAGGAACTATCGGAATAGAGACTCAAAGCCACTCAAGTTCTTCGTTGCATTCGTAACGTGCGTAATCTTGTTCAAGTTCCAGTCCGCCCAAGTTGCAACGTTTTCGCTAGATTCGCGGATGCAATACACACAATCCTGTGCGCCTATGCGATCTACTGGTGAGATGGCAACACGCACACTCCTTCATGTATTCACTATAGTAGGTATCTCGTCCTGAATTTCGGTAATGTCGAAATCCTGAGGGACAGTATGTGGTGAGTGACCACTTTGGGGACAGTTCAGTCATTTCTGATCTGTACCTTAGGGCCATGGACGTACGCCACCCAGAACTATCTTACTACCTCCATAGCCACTCACGCTACCTCCGCCTGACGCAGGTTCAGGTCATTCTCAGTGTACATTATGCATTCTGAAACCTTTCACCTGCATACTGACGATCACTGTAGATCGTAGTCGGCGGCTCCGTGCAGCTGTTCGTCGTTTGTACATTCCCTTAAGTTGTTATTTGTCCTGACGCAGCGTAGCTATTATGCTAGACGAGTCTACGTTGGTGAATTTCTTTTTTCATTGTGGTTTACTGTACTTCCAATTCACAACTTGATTCTCTACAGTGACCGAAGTGTTATCCTCCCCGATCCTCATCGTAAGTTATCGTATTTCATTACCATGTACCGCTGAATGTGCTTTCGCAGGCGGTGGTAGTCGTCATTGGTAGCGGTAAGTGCTCTTGGTTACCCCCTGAGAGGTACATATGTAATTTCCTTCCTCCGCGTCTTTGTAGGCGCCGGACTTTGTGAGTTGCCTTCTTTGCATTCACTGTTCCGTTCATGAATCGTTTTGAAACCTCGCTTGGCTAGATTGACCGCAAGGGAGTAGGTATAGTTCCTCCTTGGATGTATCAAGTGGATTGAAACCCGTCGCTAGGTTCGCTTTCAAGCGATTCTCTAGTGCTCACGCCTTCGTTGTATGTTTTCGACTTGTACTACATTTACGCACGCTAACGGCTTAGCAGTGGCCGACATATGTAGCATTGGTTCAATCGCTATAGGGGACGGCTTGGTTGCTGGATCGATGTGTTGGTCTCTCTACCGTAGGAGGACCGGCTTCGCAAAGTAAGCTCGTCCGAGTCTTTTGTTATACCGTAGTTAGCTGACGTTCGTACACAGAACTGATTCCATCATCCTGACCTTGATGGCTTACAGTATCAATTCGGGTTTGCTGACGGGGTGTGTTTCTCGTCTCCGCCGATCAGTGACCCAAAACTAACTGAAACAGCGTCTTGGGCCTCGCCACGACTATTTCCGTAAGATATTTCCGCTGCAATCTTTTTTTTTTCGAGATTTTCTTATTTTGCGACCAGTTCTTAGCTATACCCACCTCTCTGGTGTGGGTTGTATTTTCTTGGGCGGGGACTAAATGTACGTTTACAATCGTCTCGGGTGCCGAAATAGTCAACTGACCTTGTCCCAATAGGCTACGTGAACTCTTTCCTTGCCATGTGAGGTGTCCATTTGGTGTGTCATCGCGGGTTTGACTTCTAACCGGGTTTACGTTCAGGTTGAATGGTCGGGACTACGTCCGTGACCGGTCAGACCCTGGCTATTCAGATGGCGCATACCAATTGTCCTCCTTTCGAGTTAGGCAATCGAGTGAGGCCGCTGTCTGTGTCTCTGTGCACCATTCCACCACATTAGACTATGGATTGAACAAATCTGACCATCACGAAGAGCCGACTTTCGAAGTTCCGACATCGGTATGATACTCCACAATGCGTGGATTTGTGTCATCTCCGAGATGCGACGATCGTCGTTTTGAAATGCCAAGGTCAGAATCGAGCGCATAGCGACCATGGCGCGACTCGGGGGAGGGTACGGCAGATCGTTATCACAGAGGCAGTCTTCGGAGTCCGGACCTATCGCTACCCTTATAACTTACACCTGACGCAGCCGGCTTGTTCTTGTCGGTACCCAAGTAGCGAGTGGTGTTGTAAGTTAATCCAGACGTTCAACCGCAATGCGAATATCTACATTTAATCTACATGGTCACAACAACTTTGAGACTCTTCGTTGTCCTCGAAAATATCATACCGCACTTACTAATACAAATTTGTCAGGTGTTTGTCAGGTATGATAAGTACATGATTATATAATAGATTTTTCATACTAGTACCCCAGGGGTGTACTTTGATCTATATTTTCCCTCACATCTGGACTCTGGCCCGGCTTCCGTGCGTTAGTAGTAGGTAGGGCTGATGCCTACAATCTCCTGCTGTAACACCTAATACGGTCACTACCTACTTTAGCTAGTATGTGGTTTCGAATATAGAGCGCCCTCCAAAAGAAAAAGGAAGGTAGTCTTTCTCTTTGCACATGTTTGTGACTTACTCGTTCTTATATAATCTCAAGCGAGTCCACCAGCGTTCAACATTCCGTTCAGCGACGAACGTTCACCGTTCACCATCCCACCACACCCGCAACGGTTGAAGCCGACGAGCTATGCCTGGTGCTTTCTTTTGCGCCGTCTTGCTCGCCGTCTTGTCGTCATGCGGCGTGCGAAGACGGCAAGGATGACCTCTATGCCAGCCACAGCGGCATGAACCCCCGCGATCGCAATCGTTCCGGCCTCTATGTCGCCTCAGAGACTCTCCGGTCCCCACCTCATCCAGTGATGCCGCTGCCGCCGCCGGGGCATTCAACCAATTCGAGCCGCGTGCAACCTCAATCATGATGACTCGCAGCAATGACGACAACAGCCACGCGACTATGATGGTGCGACGGTGGCAATATTCAGTCAGGCGCAACCCCGGCTGTGACTACCCACGCCAGAGGCGCTCCACGATCCCAGCCACTTCTTGCTGCCGCTCCAGCAATTACGAGACCACCATCATGACGACTGCAACGGCGGTAGCAATGGCAACGCGCGAACGACAATAGCCACGTGGCGATGGGGGTGATTCAGCCGTGCGCAACCCTGATCGTGATGACCGCGAGCGATGGAGGCGCTCCGATCTCAACCATGCCGCCCACGACGATTCCCGGAGCACTCCGCCAATGCGACCTGCGTGAGACCCCAACCACGACGACCCGCAGCAATGACGACAATGGTGGCTGCAGCGGAAATGACGGCACGCGCTTAACACAAAGTTGCACAGGTTACTACAGTAGCACTTCAAAGTTGTGCGATTCTTGCTAAATATTGTAGCACGTGTGGGTTACCCAAATCACACCTTTGAATTGTTCTCCGGAAACGATCGGGGGAGTGATCTTGAATATCTGAACAGTCAACTGGATTATCGATATCAACACAAGTGATGGCAACGAATCCGTAGACGACGATGACCAACTTTCACTAACTTAGTCGTATATGATAGGCACGTACCTTAGAAGACGGAGGCCCATACTTGGGAGCGTCCGACATAGGTTGGCCCATTGAAAAATATGGTGCTTGTTGGGGCATCGCCTTGCCATTTTCAATAGATTTCCAGCTGCGGTGACTAAGGTGGGGATGGATGGAGAGGACATGAACGAACGAGAGGAACCATTTTGGTCTGTGCAGAATATATTTCCCATTACGAGGTTTACTCGAGGGTGCCCAGGGGCTCGTAAGCCTGGTCAGGAGGCGGTAGTCTAAAAAACCGTATGAATTTTCCCGAAATCTGTGCTCGGTGAGATTCAGCCAAGTCGCAGATGAGAACAGAAAAGCGGGGGAGCGGCGACTATCAAAGGTTAGTCGCCACCAAGCTCTGTCATCGTTCTTTCGGGGCCTCCTCTTCCCGTGACCACCACCACCGTCTCGTCTCCCAAACCTCCTAAACACTATATTCCCATGGCTGCTATCAGTCAATATCCCATGCCATTGCCAACGGCGGACCTCGCTACGACATGGCAATTCCTTGAGGAAGGCGTCGACCATATCATGACGAAGCTCCAGACCGGCGTGTCCTATTCCAAGTACATGAGCTTATATACTGTCGCTTACAACTATTGTACATCATCAAAAATGCCCAGTAATGCTTCGTCGGAGCAGTCTGCGGCCGGGCGATGTCTGCCTCTCCTCATTCTCCTCGTGTCTTTGTGCTGACATCCTCCTCCAGCTGGTGCCAATCTGATGGGATCCGATTTGTACAACAACCTGATCCGCTACTTTGTACAGCATCTACGACATTTGAGAGACGTGAGCGATGCTGTTGGGACTACAGGACGATATGTGACGCCTTTTGCAGAATTCGGACTCACTACAGAACGAGCAGCTCCTGAAGTACTACGCCGGCGAATGGGACCGATACACGACTGGCGCGAATTACATCAACCGTCTGTTCACATATCTGAACCGGCACTGGGTGAAGAGAGAGCGCGATGAAGGCAGAAAAGGGGTGTATCCTGTATACACTGTGCGTTTATCCTTTGCTGTCTCTGTGTTGACTTATACGCGGATATTATAGCTTGCTCTCGTGCAATGGCGCGCAAACTTCTTTCTGCATATACAAGGGAAGCACTCAAAGCTCGCTGGCGCCATCTTGCGCCTCATCGAACACCAGCGGAACGGCGAGACAATCGACCAGGGCCTGGTAAAGAAGGTCGTGGATTCGTTCGTCTCTCTTGGCATCGATGAAAGCGACTTGAACAAGGCTTCGCTCGACAATTACAAAGAACACTTCGAATTCCCGTTCCTTAATGCCACTGAAGCGTACTATAGGCACGAGTCTGAATCATTCCTTGCAGAGAACACCGTGTCGGACTACCTTAGGAAGGCCGAAGAGCGCCTGAAGGAGGAAGAAGACCGTGTGGAGCGGTATCTACACACAACCACGCGCAAATTACTTATCAATAAATGCGAACATGTCCTCGTCCGTGCGCACGCAGACCTCATGTGGGAGAGCTTCCAAAGTTTGCTGGACTACGACAAGGATGAAGATCTTCAACGCATGTATTCCCTACTCTCTCGCATCCCGGAGGGTCTGGAGCCTTTGCGGAGGAAATTTGAAGAACACGTGAAGAGGACAGGTCTGGCGGCGGTCGCTAAACTTGTGGGGACGGACAGCGCGGCGATAGACTCATTAGAACCAAAGGCATATGTCGATGCCCTGCTTGAGGTCCACTCCAAGTCTTCCGACACCGTCAACCGCAGTTTCAAAGGTGAAGCCGGCTTCGTCGCAAGCTTGGACAGGGCCTGTCGAGAGTTTGTCAACCGCAATGCCGCAACCGGTACATCATCGAGCAAGTCCCCTGAACTACTTGCAAAACACGCGGACGCGTTGCTACGGAAAAACAACAAGGTGGCCGAGGAGGGTGATCTCGAAGGTGCACTGAATCGTGTGGCACGTTGTCCTCCTATCTGCGCCACAAAGCGGTTTCTAAAGCGCGTTCTACAGATGGTTATTTTCAAGTATCTCGAAGAGAAGGACGTTTTTCAAACATTCTATTCGACAAAGCTTTCGAAACGTCTGATTCATGGTGTATCTGCGTCAGACGAAGCCGAGGCGAGCATGATCTCGAAGCTGAAAGAGGCTTGCGGTTTCGAGTACACAAACAAACTTCAGCGCATGTTCACTGGTGGGCCCTCTCCACCTGTCTGTGTGGGGCGATCGCTCATTGATACTACAGACATGAGTCTCAGCAAAGATCTGACGGACTCTTTCAAAGAGCGTATGGAGCAGAATCATAACGACGTAGACATTAACTTCAGCGTGATGGTCCTTGGCACAAACTTCTGGCCGCTCAATCCACCGAAGGATGGATTCATCGTTCCCACCGACATTCAAGTAACCTATGACCGCTTTCAAAAGTACTACCAGACGAAGCACTCGGGTCGGAAACTTACATGGCTGTGGAATTACTCTAAGAACGAGCTGCGGACCAACTACCTTAATCAGAAGTATATCCTCATGACAAGTGCGTATCAGATGGCGGTTCTTTTGCAATACAACAACAACGACACTCTTTCACTCGACGAGCTGGCCACCGCAACCAACGTTGGGAAGGACCTGCTCACGCAGGTACTCCAGCCTCTTGTGAAGTCACGCATTCTGATCAGCGAAGAGACGGACCAATATGATCTCAATCCGAGTATGCTTCACCCCTCAATTCGACTTGCAGGTTACATCCGTTTACCGGACATTTACAGACTTCAAATCAAAGAAGATTCGCGTGAACCTGAACCAACCAATCAAGGCGGAGGTCAAAGCAGAGTCGAGTGACGTATTGAAGACCGTCGATGAGGATCGTAAATATGTTATTCAGGCGACCATTGTCCGGTTTGTCGTTTTCTCGCATTCTTTAAGCGTGCCGGGTAGACCTGATATACCGCGCACAGGATAATGAAAGCACGGAAGACGATGAAAAATCAACCTCTCATCCAAGAAGTTATCTCACAGATTTCGCAGCGTTTCACACCCAAGATCCCCGATATCAAGAAGGTCTGTTGCCTTCTCTTGCTTTCGCTACCGAGAGCAGTGAAGCTAACTTGCTGGATGTAGGCTATTGATACACTTCTAGAGAAGGAGTACATTGAGCGGGTCGATGGCACGCGTGACACGTTCGCTTACGTCGCATAGAAGGGTCGTTTGTCGCTGTCTGCCCCTGTCTGTCTGCACCGTCGCGTTTTTTCCTGTCCAACATTTCGGATTGAGGACTGTAGCATATCAATGCATCTAGTTTTGTACTTCACTAGAGCACCTCGTTTTGTTCTTACTTTCGCACGCTTCGGCCATCGCGCAGTCGGGCGATTGGTGCAGCAACTAGCTTCACCCTGTCTGACATCTAGTCAGGCATCAGGCACAAGCGCGACCTATGGCTTCAAGCTATACTGAACGGCCCGGCGATGGAGAAGACGGAACTTTCGATCTCTATGATCTTCGCGTTGAGGTCGTATGCCCCCCTGGGGCACGTATACTGTGCGGAGCATCTCCGGGCGATTATTTCACCCTCCAAGGGGAGTTGCTCTACCTCCCCCCGGGGCAAGGCTTCTCGATCTACTCGATCGGTATGTGGAATTGCCCCACGCGCTTTCGGAACTCATTGCTCAGAGCGACGTGCAGGGGCCGTTCTGCCCCTCCTCGCCGCGAAACAACGCGCGACCGCCCGCGCAGACTGGATGACCACAGATGCGGAGGTTGCTTGCCCCGACCCGAACTGCGCTTCGCGCCTTCGCATCATACTTACGGGGCTGCGGCGGTTTCGTCACAGCGAAACGACCGTAGTGCCGATGTCTGTTACCCAAGGAACCTCATGATTATACTGTGATGGTGCCCCGAGGCCCAGTGATTGAGGGACGTTCGTAAATACCATCGTTGTCAAATAGGCCATATCAGCGACTCCCATTACTCCGCAGTCTCACAGGAGTTCTAGCACCAAGAAACCATGCAAGAAACCAGGCGGAATAATAACAAAAGAAAGATCGCGACTATCGCGTTGTAAGTGGGGCGTGTATTGCCTGTAAACGTGACGATTGCATCTACAGTATCTATCTAGGAATAATCGCCAAGACCGAAAGTGTGATGCCTCGAGGTAGTATGTGGTAGTAGCTGTTTTTTTTTTTTGATTTTGTTTCAAAAAAAATCACGTGTTTGGAAGGAGGAGATAGAATGAACATGTCGAAGTTGGAAGTGGAAGGGCCCTAGAACGTGAGCACGGGAATATAATGGGACCCAATCACGAGCAGAAGCAATAGCAGGAGCAGTGAAGCACAGCGGAGGCGCTATTGTACAGAACATGTTCCCCGCGCTGCAATAGCTCAACGACTGCGATATGAGCGTGTGTTGCAGAGAGTCAATTACTGTTGATTGGCGCAGAATATTTATACTATACAGTAATTACAAATAATTTCTCGTGAGAACAAACATCGCTTTCAGAGCCTGTCCCCATGTCGCTGTAGCGATTCTGACTACATTGACGCGCAGTAAAACAATAATAAACTACCATGTGCATTCTGGTCTGATTGTAAGTCAAGCACCCGCCCTCACTGGCAACGCCCAATACATATACCTAGCGCGTCTTCTCCTTGTGTCGTCACACGCACAAAGGCAGGCGGGGTTAGGCGGGCGTTTCCCTGGGCGATCGCAAGAGATACCGGCCCTGTGCACGAGAAAAGAGCTGTACCCAGAGATGTCTCGCAGCACCAGGTCAACCCGGGATGAGGGCAAGCAACAGAGGATGATGGCACAATCAGTGGGAGGAGGCGGGCCTCGATGTCTGAGACGAGAACCTAAGGTGTATCCGGGTTGACTTGCTAATGTCCTGAGAGTATTGATAAGGACGAAGAAAGGCATGTGGGTATATTGAAGAGGCCGACTGCGTCACGAATACAATGATAACGAGAGGTCCAAAGGCTGCCTCTATGATAACAATCTGCAGTACCCTCCCCCGAATCGCGCCATGACCGCGCTAAGACACTATGCACTCGATTTCGACATTTAAGCTTGACTCTGAAAGGGGATAGTCCGGGCGACCTGGAGACGAAATGATTATCAATCTGGGAGTCGCGAACAGGTGGAGTCTCATACCTGTTTGGGAACTTCGAAAGTCGGCTCTTTGTCGTGGTCAGATTTGTTTCGTCCATAGTCCAGTGTACTCAATGGCCCCGGCCCAACTCGGATGGAAGAAATGTTGTATGCGTTATCCTGCCTATCGGTGGTTAACTGGCGGCCACGGACGTGATTCCGACTATTCAACCTGAACGTGGACACGGTCATCAGCCAAACCCGCGATTACACACCAAATAGACACCTAACATGGCAAGTAAAGAGTTTACATAGCCTATAGGACGATGTCAGTTCACCATCTCTGCGCCTGAGGCCATTGTAAACGTACATTTAGTCATCGCCCAGAAAAATGCCAGCCAGATCATAGAAGAGGGTGAAACTACGATCTGGTCATAAAATAAGAAAATATCAAATGGGAAAGATTGCAACGGAAATATCTTACGCTAATACTTGAGGCGAGGCTGAGGAGGCTGTTCAAGTTAGTTTCGGGTTATTGATCAGCGTAGACAAAGAACACACCCCGTCAGCAAACCCGAATTGATACTGTAAGCCATCGAAGTCATGATGACGGAATCAGTTCTGTGCACGAACATCAACTAGGTCTACGGTGCAAGTATCAAAAGACGAGCTTACCTCGCGAAGCCGGTCCTCCTACGGTAGAGAGACCAACACATCGACATAGCGACCAAGATGTCCCCCACAGTGGCTGCGCTAAGCGCTACATATGACATCCACTATTAAACCGTTAGCGTGCGTGGATGGAGTATAGGTCTGATGAACATACAGTTGAGGAGTGAAAATAGGAGAACCGCTTGAGGACAATCCTAAAAACGGGTTTCAATTTATTGATACACCGAAGGAAGTACACCTACTCTTTTACGGTAAAAACTGGCAAGCGAAGTTTGAAATTTATTCCTGAACGAAACGATGAACGCAAAGCAGGCAACTCACAAGTTGCGAAGACTGCAAATACACGAATGAAAACAATTACGGATGTACCTTCCAGGCGACGACGACGAGAGCACTTACAGGCGGCAATAAAAATTGACATCACCTGCGAACACACATTCAGAGGTGCATCGGTAAGCCAACTACGACAACTTACGATGATGATCGGACAGATAAGACTCTGGCTCACTGGTGAATCAAGTTATGGTTTGGAAGCACAGTAAACGACAAAGGAAAAAACCCACGAATGTAAACTCGCCTTGCATAATAGCTGCGCTGCGTTAGGACAAACAGTAAGCTAGGGACAGTGTGCAAACGACGAACAGCTGGACGGAAACGAAGACGACGGTCTACACTGATCATCAAGTAGGTGAAACTTTTCCCAATGCATAACGTACACTGAGAAAGACTTGAAGCTGCATCAGGCGGACGTAGCGTGAGTGGCTATGGAGGTAAGATAGTCCAGGGTGACGTACGTTCAGGGCCCTGAGGTACAGATCAGAAACAACTAAACTGTCCCAGAGTGGTCACTTACCACACTCCGTACTGCAAGTTTTCGACATTGCCGAAATTCACGACGAGGTACCTACTATAGTGAGAATATGGAGGACAGTATGCGTCTAGCTGTCTCACCAGTAGATCGCATAGATGCTTATAATTGTGTGTAATGCATCCGTGAATCTAGTGAAAACGTTGCAACTTGGGCGGACTGGAACTCGAACAAAATTACGCACGTTACGAATGCAACGAAGAACTTGAGTGGCTTTGGGTCACTATTCCGATAGTTCCTGGGACGAGTTAGTTTGCTGGATTCGGAGACAAGGACTAGTTACCAGAAATATATACATCTACAAAGAACAGCGAATTTGGCTAATCAGTGCAAGAAAAGAGAATGCGTTCACTCGAACTCACGTCTGCGCAATTGTCAAACCAAAGAGCCTACAAGTTCAATAGCTCAGGAGAAATCGCGGTAAAGAAGCGCCGAAGGGAAGACTCACGTAGTACTGACGAGCAACCCGACAAATGCAGCGCCAAAGGAATTGCGGATGTCGACGACAGGAGAGCCAGGCATGTTGATGGGATCAAGCTAGGTTGTGTTCGTGGGGGATACTATATATGTGCCCACCTCATGGTAGTGAGGACTAGATGAAATAGAAAACGAGATAGGTAGGGCCGCCAGGGGCGAGAATGAGATGAGACCGTCGCATTAGAAATTTTTGGATGATAGCGATCGTTTCATCATTTCTGAACTTCACCGGTAGAAATGGGCATCCTGCCAGTGCTAGACCTACAGTATTGGGAAGAAGTGTGTCCCGATAATAAGCGAAATTACTATCAAATTACAGCACTCCTACAGTCGACTCTCTGATAACCCATACCTCGGGATAGGCCCGGGGCTATGGATATGGGGTTCCATAGATACAGGGAAAAGGGTCACATGTGGGAAAAATAGTGATGAGATGGTTGTGAACATGGTGAGTCAGCATATTTCTGTGATGATCAGCGAAAAATGCGTCGAGTTAGAACCACAAATATTACTCAAGAATCTTATCGAACCATGACAAATCTCGTAGAAAAGAAGTAGAAGAATTATCTAATACATTCTAACAACATAATGAATCTTATGGAATCACATAAAATGATCTAAATAAATCTTTGACTGGACCTAGTTGCCCGAGGCCCGACGAGGGTGGGACGGGATTCTCTCTAGAAAGCAAGGTAGACTCAAGGGCAGACTTGGAAAGTTGAACCGTACTACCTAAGGAACCCCTTGATTATGATGTGGCGTATGGCTACGGCGACAATCACCTTTGGTGATTGGTGCCCTCCCAATGGCAAACCCCGAACGATCTCCGTAAACACCGCCGTTGTCATAGGAGGAGCGAGTCCGGGCCCGACCAATTTCACAGGACCCAGACCAAGAACGGACAAAAGGAAGACCGCGACGACTCCGAGGACTCGGACAATCAGAGCGCTGTCAAGTAGGGCGTGCACGATGCAATGTGATGAAAATTGCTACTGCTGGGACTAACCTACTTTCCAGCCCGTGCGGACGTTGCTATGTGCAAGAGGCTCAGATCGGCCTCGTGTTCAGTAGCTCTAGCTAAATGCGGATTGAAAGAGATAAAGCCGAGAGCACTTACGCGTACTTACGCCTCGGTCAATATGACAGCAAGGTCTCTGATCTTCCGCGAAATGCCGCAGCGTGGTAAAATTAAATTCCGGTTAGGCAACACCACAAGGCGTGACCCAAATTGCTCGAATGTTTCAGGTGCCGGTACAATGAGCGAGTCGGCTTACTGCGTATGGTCGGCCATTGAACTCTCCTTGCATAAGTTGGGCAGGGGAGATCACAAACGGCAGAAGGAGTTGCTGTCATCGGGACGAGAGTCCCTGAATCCTAAGGCCTGATGCAAGGGCCTGATGGCTGGCGCCGATTTGA
Organism: Lactarius deliciosus; assembly: GCA_021525775.1. Taxonomy (NCBI): domain Eukaryota; kingdom Fungi; phylum Basidiomycota; class Agaricomycetes; order Russulales; family Russulaceae; genus Lactarius; species Lactarius deliciosus. The sequence continues at coordinate 16,773 of JAKELK010000459.1, read as the reverse complement.
CGCATGCTGATACATCACAGCAAATGAACCGCCAACCAGCCCTTGAAGGACGCTTTCCCGCATCGGGATTTTTTCACGCCCCGAGGATTTCCACTAGTTTGGCCTTCTGGAGAGCGGGCGCGCACGAAGCAGGCGATTTGAAATCATTTATACAATTCTGTGGAGAAAATACTTTTCTGAGCACATCGTGGTTGGTGCATCAGACTGCGGCAGAGGACGGTAAATAGCTGTCTACGCTTATTGTAGTACACGCTTGCCTCATACCCATTGCAACATTTCTTTCCTTTCTTGACATCAATGATGTGCGCATTGGGGTACAAACTTGAAACCTCATGTGGCACAACATAGTGTATGTATAAAGCACTTAGTTGTGTCTCGAGAACCGCGTTACTTCAGCTCTGAAGCACGATCTATTATTGTGATCTCCACTATGGTGAGGCAAAGATGGCCCCCCTGTACCGTGCACTTTCATAGACGCAGAGGCGCGCTGGGGGGAACGGGAGCGCTTGCAATACGGGTAAACATCATCGTGAGCCCCTTCCTGCTGTGTAGACCACTGTGCCTGGGGGATGCCGCATCACTTGAAAAGGTCAGGGTGAGAATACAAATGTAGGTGAGGGGGATATGGCGGAATTAACAAAGCGGGGGAGAAGCGCGTTGTATTGCTTCTGAGACAATTTGCGTCCGGGAGCTTGGAGACGGGACGTCGCTAGCCAAGTATTTACTTCTTTCTCCCGAGAAGCATATGAAGACTTCAGGGTCTTTGTCCTCTAGAAGTGGGAAAACAAGGGCCATCTTTCGGGGGTGGTACGCGAGGTGTTTGGCGTCTTTCTGATTTCCAGAAATTTGTTGTCCACAATAAATTTTACAAGGTCCAGGTATGGTGGCTAGTACGTCGATGCATGGTTTTCTTATGTTTGGGCCTTGAACTTGATGCCTTGTGGGATTGCCAGTGGGCCTCCTTCTCTGATACATAGACCATTTGCACAGACGTTTGCCAAATACGACTCTTACGTTGGCGTGACACGTCGTGCGAGTTCCATACTAGTAGTAATTCTCAATAGTTGCAGTGGAGTGGCTGTTGCGGTGGGTAAGGATAGCTTGTGAAACAGTGAGGATCAGGCCGTTCGATCGCACCCAGGAGCCTTCGTCCGAGTTGTCATGGATTATGCATTCTTGTCTTATCAGAGTTCATGGCGACTGCTATGGAAAGTATCATCCACGTGTCGAGGACCAATTCGCGAGCGGTCTGAGGCGTCTGCTTTTTTTTTTTTTTTTTTGAACCAAGGCGTCTGCATTATCCGGTACAGACCTGTGGACATGATGGTGTCTCCCCGGCGCCAGCCGATTCCGTTATGCAGTGAGTGATGTTGGCTCTGTTGAAAGAGGGATGGGTGGATCTGTATGAGCCTGCGTGCAAATGTTTTGACGGTGGGAGTGCGGATTTAATTTAGCAGATGAGGTACGTTTTTCGCATCATGCAGAGGCCTGTGTAATGTGGTGTGGTTTTCTCACGCCCGTGCCATCGTAACCGAGAGTGCAGTCTTGAAGAAAATCCTCACCTTCTGCCAGTGTAATACGGTGGCCTATGACTAGCTTGGTGTTCTTCCCGGACCAGGCGCAAAAGACTGGTTCATATCAGTTGTGTTTACAAAGTCGATCTTGAAGTCGATGCCTTGGTCGATGCTTGAGTTGATCATGATGACTAGCGCCCTTTAAGCGCCCAATTTACGAAGATCTGCTTCGGCCCTTCCTTCAGCCCCTCCCTAACCTCATATGAACACTCACAATCCCACGAACCCTTCGCTCTGTTCGCCCACGACTCACATGTTCTATTATTGCGTATTTAACCCAAAGAGACCAGATTTCCCAGTTCCCTTGACGCTGGGTGGGTAGTCCCAGTAGCGCCATGGCTAATAGTGGTATGGATGATCCGTGCACTGGATCATAGGGAACCTGTGCCCCGAAGCGCATGGAATGGAATCTACGGTAGTGCACGTTTGGGGCAACCCACTGAGACCCCTTTGGTGTCACCTTCGTACAGTCTTCGCACACAAAACTTGGGCGCTTGAGTGCCTGATCCATATAATAGGCCTATGCCACTGGCAGTGAGGACTCGGGGATTGCAGGATTCACTGTTTCGATATCTCCCTCAGGTGTAAGGCACTTTCAATTGGTGCGGTGGATGAGGTTGTGTGATAGGGAGGTTTCACGGTTTCACTAGGTTCTAGCCTCATTCATACTGGGGGCCATCCCGTTGGCACTGGCACTTGCCGTCTCATCGGACAACTCCTTCAGCCAACTGAAGCTTTCAGCAGTGACTACTAATTGCCTCGTGGTGATGAATAAATTGAGTAATGGTCCAAATTAACGGTTTATGGTCTCACAAATCCCACACATGACAGAATACGCCCGACCGTCCCTGCAAACGGTTGTCAAGAATATGCGGACGTGCCAATCTGTCCTGTACAAGGATAAAAAAAAAGTCTTGCGCTCCTCATACCGAGATCCCATCGCGTCGTTGTACGTAACTCAAGCGAAGCCAGCGGCTACTCTGTCTCAGAAGAACTGGCATTCTGCGGTACATCGTCAATTGGTCAGTTGACCGTGCATCCAGCCGTGTTTTACGCACAATGTGGCATTGAGATGCTGTTCTGTCATGTATCACCGAGTCCCTGTACTTGGACCGACGACTAAATTCTCTGGTGGGATCTGCCGACCTGCGATTGGGCCGAATGAAATTTTAGTTAAAAAAATATTTCATTCTGATTCTACAGTTACAGCGTCACCGATATAAAATCGACTGTCCACTGGCAGTATGGCAATGCCAACAAACCCTTTCCGTCCACCTCTACCGTAACGCACCACTTGCAGACTGCCCTTTACCCATTTGCCATCATCATGTCGGATTATCTCGGAAACATACACCATGCGGGGACCCCCGCAGGTGGATCCTCTGCCTACCCGTCAGAGCCCCAAAATTACCCTCGTCCGTATCCCATGGGATTTCCTACCACTGCCAACCCGGACGTGGTCTATGAACCACGATTTGTGGTGCGTTTGCTTCCTGACCTCGACCATCTCGTATGCTTAAGCTTGTTGCAGGCCCAGGGCCACACCACATACAGAAACAATGCCACGCTAGGGAGGATGACAAACTCGGAAGTCCTGATGCAGCTAGCGAAGAACCTGACCTCACAGGTCGGTTCAGAAGTGGTCGGATACCACAAGGAAGAGTACGGACCAAATCATTCGAAATGCACAATTGTCTTCGTGACGCCGAACGAGATGTGATTCCGCGTCCCCCCAAAAATCGATTTCCGTACTGCGCGACGTGCACGTTTGTTTTCCCTGTTGTCTTGATTTGCCTGTACCCTCTGCCTGCTTTCATAGTTATAACGTATGTATTGCCCATTCCGAGAATGGTGCACAGACAAAATCTATTTTACGATCTGTTGAGCGGATATATGGCACACTCCAAACATACAGTAAGCTTACTCAGAGTTTCACTCCCGTATGTATGCACGCGATGCCACCCCACAAGTCCCGCCACCCACCACCGTCGCCTTCAAAGTTCCCGCCATTGGCAAAACCTGCGTCAGCAATCATCTGAGCGAAATCACCCTGGCTCGGGAAGCGCCGGATTGATTCAACCAGGTATTGGTATGACGCGCGGTCGCCTGCGAGGATCGTGCCCAACAACGGGATCACCGAGAACGAGTACTGGTCGTATACCCTGGGTCGCTCTCTGTCAGAAACTGATCGAGGAGCGGACTGGGGAGACATACTGCGCGAGCACGGGATTCGTGACTTTGTTGAACTCGAGGCAGGCAAACGTGCCCCCCGGCTTGAGCACGCGATGTGCTTCGCGGAGCACGTCTGGAATCGAAGTGACATTCCGGATCCCAAATGCAATAGTGTAAACATCATATGTGTTGTCGGGGAACGTCTCAGCAGGCAGTGCCTGGGCATTTGCTTCCAGGAATGCGATCTGTGGCGCTGGAGCGGCTTGAGAGTCAGCTAGAGACGAGGAAAACAGAGGAGAGCGCGCGCACTGTTGTGGTACATGGTCTTTTTGAAACGTTTTTGGCCCTCCTTGAGCATCTCCCCGTTGATGTCGACCACGTCCACACGGGTCTCACGGTCTCCGTACGTCTCGCGCGCGTGGTCGAGTACGCGCAGCGCGATGTCCCCCGTCCCGCCCGCAACGTCAATGCAACGTATGGGTCCCCTCGAGCCAGGGCGGAGATGGGAGATGAACGAGTCCTTCCAGAGACGGTGCACGCCGAGCGACATGGCATCGTTCATGAGGTCATAGCTGGATGCGACCGTGTCGAATACGCCCCGCACGAGGCTCTCTTTCGATTCTTCTGGGACCGTGCGAAAGCCGAAGTGGGTGGTGCTTCCGGGACTGGCAGAAGTCGTATTGAGATTAGGCGGCGGATTGCTGTCGGTGTGAGCACTGCGAATATAAGTGAATGAGCGTGTGGGAGCTCGTGAGTGCGCCAGCGCCTTCCGGAATCCTCGGGAAGCGACTTGCATTGCCTGTGCTGGTTGTGCTAGCCCTGCGTTGTCCAAGTACAACACTTGAAGCAGTCGCTTGAGGAGCAGTGCAGTTGTGAAGCGAGACTGACGCGAGCCGAACCGAGACGGAAACGCCGGGCCGAAGGAGTGGTAAATTGTAACAGTATTGTAACTTATCCTTGTCGTGGTCGCTTCGTCCATGGCACTCTCGGTATTACAAAAAGGAAAAGGCAGACTGCATCCTGCTGTATCACTAGATCCCATCGGATCTTCCGAAAATTCTTCGAGGTCGTCCACGTCCTCTGGCTCATCTACGTCCTCCCTTTCTTCGTCTTCGAAGTCAGAATCAGAATCAGACTCAGGATCAGGGAGTGCGGACAGCTCAGAAGACGAGGACGAGGACGAAATATCACAGGAGTACCTCGACTCTCTCCTCGAAAAAGCGCGAGCGAGCATTGCTCAAAAGGCGGTTAACAATATCCCTGCACAGAATGGAGGTGCCTTGGAAGAAGGTGTTATTCCACTTAATGATCCGGAGTCCGAGTTGGAGTGTGTTTTTTGGCCTTATTCTTCCCCGCCTTCGTATTCTCATATCACTACAGAGGACTCCCTCCACTTGATCCTGGCACCCTTCCACCATCCTATATTACATTTGGCAAGTCCCCATATGACGCGCCATCAGCCATCCGGGACCTGGATGCTGAGCGTGTAATTAAGTCGTCGTCGTCGTGCTCTGCACCAGCGCCTCCAGTTCCACCTTCCGAGCTCATAAAATCTGGCAAGCCTCTGACCAAAAAGGAGAAAAAAGCGGTACGCATCCCCATATCCAGTCGAGTCGAGAGACTGATCTTCATACCCATAAGCTGAAAGAGAAAACGGCTGGGCCGAAATGGTTTGACCTCCCTGCACCTGCCGAGGCAGATATACCCCGTTTGTACAAAGAGTATGACGCGCTGCGTCTGCGCAATCAACTCGATCCAAAGCGATTTTACCGCAAGGATCCTGGCGAAGGACGCGGCATTGAGGGCCTCCCAAAGCATTTTGCGGTTTGTGCATTCGTTGAGAACCGTTAGTATATATATTCACTGAATACCCGTCCAACAGATTGGCACGATCGTTCCGACAAGCACACCGTTTGGTGGACCGAGTGTGGATAGTTTACCGCGGTCGGCACGCAAGCGCACACTCGTAGATGAGCTCGTGGACGATGCCGAAGCACGTCATTATGCTAAGCGCAAGTTCAATGAATTGCAAAGCTCACGCGCTGCGAAAGGTCGCGGTACTCTTGCAACGCGGTACGCTGCCCGAAAACCGAAGTGGTAGAGCCGTGACGATGAGACCTTATCACATGACCGCGACGCGAGAAATTTTCTTATTTTTTTTTCGTCAAAAACTGTTGAGAAAGGGGTATCACGATTATGTAATTTTTTGTCTAATAACTTAATGTGATTTTTGGGTGGAACCCGCTCTCAAGCTGCCCTTTCCTTCTTTCATTAATCTTTGCATTATGGTCCGAAGGAGGAGTTCAAAATCTAAGGATATAAGGCGTGGTCCGCGTCCACTCGATAAGAAAGATGCGAGAATAAAACGGTGGAACACGTCGGCAGATATCCCTATGGATGAGGAAGACCTGTGTGCGCGTTCTTCTCTTCTGAAAGACCGCATTTATTTAAAGATGCCTTCTCCCTCACTCAGTTCATGCGTCCAAAGACCGTATACTGTTGGAAGGTGAGGGCATCGGTGCAGATGAGGACGAGGGCGAGGAGGACGTTTTCGCGTTGAAGGGAATTCAGTCCTCAGACAGCGATGAGGACGCAGAGGACATATATGAAGAGGAGGGCCAAGATGACGAAGAAAACCAGCCGCGATCAGAGGTTCGCGCAAGCAGAAAAGGCAAGGGAAAAGCCAGGCCACCACCGGAGTCCGAAGATGAGGAAGAAGAGGAGGAGGAAGAGGAAGAGGAAAGCTGGGGTCACAAAAAATCTGCCTATTACTCCTCTAATGCGGCCGAACTCGATTCGGAGGACGAAGAGGCGAACGAACTAGAAGAGCAAGAAGCAAGGCGCCTTCAAGTGAAGGCACGCGATGCCATGGCGGATGACGATTTCGGCCTAGCAGACATCGCTCGGGAAGACGCAGAGGAAGCAGAAGAGTACGTTTTTTTCTTTCTTTTTGATTTGTCTTTGACGACTGAGATGTATGCAGCCCATTGCTCGAACCTGCCTCGGTAGTCACAACGCGGCCTATACCACTTGACAAGAATGGCGCCCTTAGACATATAGAGAAGACCAACCCAGAGACCCTTGCTTTAGCGTACGACTGGGATGACATCGCCGCCAAGGTCGTTCGCACTCAGGAGAAAATCAAAGGGTGTGTTAAAGCTTGACTGTTTCTGTCGTACTTTGACTTAGGGTGCGTAGGCTTTCGTCCACCGAACCAAATTCCCAAGTCTTGGGGATGGCTCATCTGCACAACCGTACGCTTCACCACTTCTCCCATATGCAGTTCAAATCGCTTATGCGTGTTGTGATAGAGGCACTTCTCACGTATGCTACGACGCTCGCCTTTTACCTCTATCTTCGGGCAAGCGAACATTACTCACAGCACCCCGATCTCCTCCGTTCTCACCCAATATTCTCGCGTCTTCTTCAGCTCAAGCAAGTGCTTGCTTCACTAGAAGAACTAGACTTTCATCAAAGTGACTCTGGTATTGGCGACTCTGAGGATGAGAACGACTCACTTGAGGATGAAGAGCTGGAGGACGCCTCGAATTTATTCAAGCAGTACAGCAACGGTTCTCAGCTTGCATTCTTTGACCTAGCGGAGCTTTTACAAGAGACAGAGGAAGCCACGGCATCTGCCAATGCTATGAACAAACCCAAAGCCCTCGCACCGCCACTGCCCACCAAAGAACCACCTAAAAAGAAACGTAAAACATCAACTCCTAACAAACCAGCACCAGTCTTCGACCTCGAGGAGCCAACATATGTGCCACCTAAGCCTCGTGCACCCGCACGCACCTCTGTCTCTGCAGGAGAGGATGTATTTGGTGACGCCGTGGTGCTGGGTGCCGCTGATGCGGCGGACAAAAAGGCACGCGGGCACACACTGCGGTTCCACACATCCAAGATCGAGAGTGCTAGTGCACGGAGAAAAGGCGCGCGAATCGCGCTGGGGGGTGATGACGACGTACCTTACCGCGAACGCCGAAAGGAGAAAGAGGCACGTGCGCAGCGCGAGGCTCGAGCAGGGGTGCGTGGCCAAGGGGGCGACGATCTTGACAACGCCCCACCAGAGTCGTTAGTGCGTGTCGCCCACGAAGCGGACAAGGATGGGGGTGATGAAGAGAGTGCAGAGGAGGACGGAGATGGGTATTACTCGCTTGTCCAGAAGCGGAAGCGAGAGCAGAAGGAGGGCAGGAAGACGGCGTACGAAGCTGCCAAGGCCGAGAGCAGGTGCTCTATCCTTTTTTTCTACGTTTCCATCAAAATCTTCTGACTTTGGTATGTTCATACAGGGTGGAATTGGACGATGACAGTGCGGAAGGGCCGCGCTCGCTAACGCGTGCTATCCTCAAGAACCGGGGGTTGACACCTCGGAGGTCAAAGAGCGTACGCAATCCGCGGGTGAAGAAGCGTCAGAAGTTCGCAAAGGCGAAGAAGGTACTTGCATCGCAGAAACCCGTGTTCAAGCCTGGCGCAGGCGACTCTACGTGGTATGGCGGAGAGCGATCTGGTATTTCCACTGCTGTGAAGAGCGTGCGGTTTTGAACATATTGCATATGTACGGCGCCTATCTTCGCATACGACCATGACGTTTAATCGGGGATACGCTTTTTCAGATCGAAGGGTCTCTGCGCATCCAGACAGAAGCACGGAACAAGTCTAGCAGAACCTCCTCTGTGGAGAACGCTGCCCAACCCGTGTGGGCCCCATACAGATCGGTCCAATGTCCACCTTATGATCTCGTCCACGTCTTAACCGCGTTCAGTCGTCCACTGTGAAACATCATTAATCATTAGCTACGTAGAAGTTTGCCACGAAACACGCGGTAGACGTGCTACCAATTAACTACCGGGGCCATGGCACATAGTCGCCACGTGACCGTCTTGGTATTTGGTATAATCGATGCGGCCAAATTGATCGCGGCCGCATAGACGATTGGCAGCCGTTTGTATTATGAAGGTATGAAAGTGAAGCTGCGGTGTATCGTCGGTTCGTGAGCCCACTGGCCGCGATCGACTGGACATGCCTACCCTCTGGACTGGAAGCCTGGGTCACCATCTCCGTGTCATTTACACTCGATGCCTCTTTCTAAATCGTGTACGATATATTGTTTTCAGGATTGGGCGGTCAAGGGACCTCATTAATTTGTGACCGCATTGCGTTGCAGAGACACTGCGGCTTGCTTCTTGGCTTGCTTCTTCCGTTTTTCGACTTGAGACCCTGACCCTCATGATCTAACTAAACCTCGCTTCGGCCACACCACAGGCAGCAATCCACGACTTTACTCCAAGCAAGGGAGATAACGCGCGCCATGCCCGTACAACCCCCTGTTAGCGCCGGAATGTATCCCCGCTGATGTACCTCTAACGATCGGGTTCCCAGTTTCTCGTTCGTTGCTTCTCTTTGGAAGCAGACGATCTCATGTTCCAGCCGCGGCTTCCACCGTGCATCGCCCCCCTCTCTTGCTGTTGCCAACACGTTGCTCACAGCAAATATCCGAATGTTACTTCTCAGCGTTGGTCCTTGCGTTGGTCGCTACACGTCTTTTGCATAAATATCAAGCTGCACGACTCCAAAACAATCCTCCAACCCACAGCACCTACAATGAGTTTTCCTCTCTCATCCAACAGCAGTGCCTCGTCCCCGTTCCCTCCATACCTGTCTTCGCCGGGGCTCCAACGACCGCGATCGCGCGTTTACCAAGACACCCCCTGGCAAAACTTCGGAGATATGCGCTCCGCCGACCCCCAGCCGCCCATGACGCCTAACCAGGATCCCCTCGCATTCCACTCCCGGGTTTCCCTGGATCCGTACCAGAATGTCGACCCTTCCTTCTCCCGTCCCTCCTTCACCCCACCAGGCAGTTACGGTCAACAACAGGACCTCAGTGTGTCGGGCGCTACAATGTACCAAGCCGTCGGCTCCACAGCGGACGCAGCTGCCGTGCATCAACCCGCCTACTATGCATCCCCATACACTTACAACTCCCATCCCACGATGCCGTCTGCTGGCCCATCCGGGTTTGGGGGTGAACAGCCAGCTCAGGCTCTCCTCTGGGGCCCTGGCAGCACAGCGTCGCCACAACTAGTAATAGCGGCACCTGCACCGCCTCCATTTCCCCCGCTTCCATTCAATAGGGACCCTAGGGCCCCCCATCATTATCCCGCAGCACAGGCTGTCCCAGCACAGGCTCTAGACGTGGACATGATCGGTTGGCCTCACGTCGCAGAAGGAGACACCACATCGACGCACGTCCCCCCCGCTGCCCACCCGCGCCGACCCAGCTTCCGCCGAGACCCCCTCGTCCGCGTCGAAGACCGGATGGTATGGGTCCGACAGGACGTATTGAAGCTTACACTGTTGCTTAACTTCTCCCTGAATGCCGACGCCGAGGCGCACGAATCATGGGGCGCTGAGTCGCCCCGTGCCCCATCCCAATAATTAGTAAATGGTGAGGCGATGCCAGTGCGCCGCGCTGCTGGTCTTGGCCGCCTGTGGCCTGGTCTGACACGAGGAATTTATGGCTTATGCACTTCACATTTGGTTCTTTCTTTTTTGTAATTCTAGTTGCTGTCCCCCCGTTCCCTTCTGTTATGTCATGTTTCATCTTCTCGTGCGCCGGGCACCCTCAGAAACATAGCCTCACTGTATGCTTATCTCACGCTTCCATACATGCCTTTTCTTAGTTTGGCGGACTGACACTATTTTGGAAGTGAACCATGAGTGCCGATACCCTAAACCATCCCTGAACGCTAGGGAACGGTCTATGATGTGCGCAGGATTTTGGGGGGTGTGAAGCGTCGCAAGTGGTCATGCAGGCCTCCGTGGCATTGAAGGTCTAAGGCCACGCGATTTCGGACTTTTGAGCTCAGTGTAGCTCACTCCATTGCATTCTCAGCATGCCGCACTTGCGTGCAGCCTTAGTGACTTGAACCCAACGCGTTACCGACCCCGGTAGCCACCTATGCAAAGTTTCGTACCACGCCGAAGTGTGCGTGACCGTTTCCAGCCACCTGCGACCAACCGACACCGATCTCTCTCCTGACGTCGCCGCACTCATGCGTGGCCTTAGCCCTTCGACGTTGACGTGTCCGCGATAACCGCGGACGTACATACAACATCTCGCACCCCACGGAGGCCTGCACGACCACCTGCGATGCTTCACACCCCAGGCATCATCTTTTCTGTAGTAGATTCTTCGGCCCAACAAAAGTTACACTAATGGTGGCTGCAAGGATGGCAGAAGGAGGCATGAGTTGCGCATCCGTCATCGTAGCGATGTCATCCGTGTTGAGCCTGTACGTGGAAACGTTCCCGCGTAAGCCACTTTGCAGATTTTTTGAATTCCAAGAGCTTGCCCCTTTCTTCGGATACAGCTTTACGCAGCGAAATGCCGTCCTACGAGTATGCGCTCAGGTAAAGTGAGAATGCTCAACTCGCCTGGTACGGCGCCAACCCACATCCCATTTGCAAGGGAAAGAGGAGGTGTCATGTTTTGATGTACGTGGGATGCGCAAGAGGAACACATGTTAGCAGAGTGAATTCCGTTTTCGTCATTGTGAAAGCACTCCGGGTTTTGGTGTAGCAGCATTCCGTGTGTCAAAACGTGGGAAGGATGAGTTTTCGAAGGAAGGAGAATGTCGTCCGCTTGTAATTCGCATATTTTAAGTACAGATATATCGCTGTTGAAAAACCGGCCAGCGCAGACAGTGCATCGATACTGACATTATGAATGCATGGGTTATGAATGCATGGGCAGTCGTTATTTGCGTCCGTTTTGACGGTATTTGCGTCAAGTTTGATGGTATGTGTGTTTATTTGGAGTTGCAGGGAATTTCGACCTGCCATATGACCGATGCAAGCAAGGTGATGTAGCCGTACCCCCCTATCGTCCCCCGATGGAGTGTGTGTCGCAATCGGAAAGTGTCCAGGTGACTGCCAGATAGACGCTCATCAGCGGAGAACTAATACGTTGGCACCACTCCCAAATCTTTCCCCTCGATCGGCGACCATGTGTCGTGGTCGTGGGCGACACACGTAGACGCAGATCACGGAACAGACACCATCAATAATTCACGCCACCAGATAACGGACGTCCCTCTTGCTATCGAAAGGGAAAGGGGCCAGCTCACGTGGGGGTTGCGATCCCACGAAAGGGGCGGAGCTGGCGTGGCTACTCTGACTGCGACGAGAGCACTGGGCACGAGCACGAGAAAACAGCGAGGACGGTAAGGAAGGAAAAGCGCCCTTACAAAGTGTAATGCATTCAGCTGGTCAAAGTGCCGGCTGCCTTCAGGGCGACACCAATCAATTCACGGATGCGCCTACAGAAGAGAAGTCCACTTCCGATCCGATGTCAGTGCGCAAAGAAGAAAGCGCGAATCTTAAGGTATGCACGGGTGCACGCGAGAGACAGAGAGAGAGATCGAGGCAGGTGGACGAGGTGACAGAACCTGTCGACCCGCAGCTGCACCTGGGAGTTTCCATACAAACCACCCACGCGACAGCGGCGCAACAGGAACGGGAGGGAAGGTGGTGTCAAGGCGTGGGTGTGTGCGTCTACGTCTCGATTGTGACTTGACAATGCCATGCTCGTTAAAGTAAGCACGACCAATCACAGGGATAGACCATCCGCCAACGTTGGACGAGCATCCCACGACAACCCAGCGGGTGGGAACAGATTGTCTTTAGGCTTCGCGGAAGTGAGATAACAACGTCGATCTTGCGGCCTCTCAGATGTCGAATATTTTAAATATACCAAGTGTATGACTTAATATTAATTGTTATATAACTTCACGAGTACGTAACTATATAACCACCTAATATAAGGGACATATAACACGTCTTAGGGGTCTAGTAACGTTGAAATCCTAAAAGAATTGGATAGTTAGCCGACGAGAAACAAAGCGGAATTTCGACGGTGGGGCGTAACGGGAATCCCTGGGTTTGAAAGGGGACCCGGAACTCAGACGTTAGTTAACGTTCATCCACGGCGCTCCCACGAATCGTGTGCCTCATCATCCGCATTCAGTGACCAATTGTACCATACGACCATCCTCATCAAGTCATGTCGGACCCACTCGACCCTGTCGTCGATGCGAACGAGCGGGACCGCTCGCAGGTTACAGCGGCAAAAAGTCGCAACAGGTGTGGGTTGTGGCGCCGTGCGGGCGGAGGCGCCAGCGGGTGTGGCTGTGGCCGAGTGCCAGGCGCGCACGATGGGCGGATGGGCGCCTGACGGCGACCCGGTCATGGGAAACGTAACTTGCCCCGAAGAGAATGGTGATGCCGCGGCAGGAGGGATCATCGCCATCGGCACGGCCATGTTGTGGCCACCGGTGAGCGCCGCCTGCTCACCGCCACTATACGAGGCGGTGTTTGGACCAGGGTACCACGCCGAGGGATGGGTCTGGAGGGAATAGGTGCCGTCGAAGGGCGATTGAGGGGCGACGGCAGGGTGAATGGTAGGGAAAGACCCGAAGCTAGCAGGCTGTTGGGCTCCATGTGGGCTCGACCTGCCGGCGCGCTGGGGTTCGCCAATGACGAATGGCCTCACATTTTGGAAGCCGGCCGGGGGAAAGACCTGAGAGGAACCGTTGAGGAAGGGGTCGGCGGCGGACTCTTCCCCAACCAGAAAGTCATCGGGGAAGGGGACATCGTGTACCGCAATTGCCTCGTGGTAGTCCAGTTCGAGCTGTTGAGGTGCAAGCGACGGTGATGGGCGAGCACCATAGGAAGGCGAGTGGTTGTTGGACGAAACAAAGCTCATCATCAACGATACTGATGAGACGAGAGGGCAAGCGATGAAGGACTGGGACACGCTGGGGGGGGGTGCACAAGGCAAGAACGGGGTCTTTAAAACATGATGGAGGAGATGAGATCCACAATATATGGTGGGTGAGAGTATAAATCATCTTGTTAGATGAGTAAAGGTCAATGTGAATTCATAACAGTACCACGAGGGTTAATGAATCGCGAAGTAATCATCGTAGGAGAGAACGGAAACAACGTTGCTCAGTGGGCACGTACGTAAAGGTCTCGAGGAGAGCCCCTAAACTATGCATTTCACAAGGGTGCTGGCTGCTGCTCGCAAGGCTACTCGCGTGAATTCGAGGTGTCAATATACGACGAGCCGAAGACCAGTGGACCTAGCCAGACGTTAGTAACTGGAGGACACACAGTGATCCCGTTCATTCTGGTGGGGGGAACAGCCAGGGGTAAGACGGACTGACTGTATTTCACAGGTACTGTTCGTTCGCCGTGATGGCATTCTGGCACTTCGAACTCTAAGCGAAAGCAATGAGGCTTGACCACGCGAAGGGAAATGCACTATGCTTGGAAAACCAGCTCGGCCCCGGCGAGAGGAAAAGGAGGCGGAGACAGTTAGTAAGAGGTAGTGGAGGTGTAAGGATGGTGTCAGGATACATGTGATCCCTTGTTTGGGTGTGCAAAGCCGGGCCGACACGCGAATAGACCGTTATGCTCCGGTCGCGAGGGAAGCTAGATGTGACTGGCACTGTAAGGTACAGCAAGATCGACGACCCCTAAAATTCAACATAAATTCGGTGTTTGCTTTTTTTCTCCGGTGGGGCGCTCGTGTGCTCGACACCCTCCCAAGCGACGCCATTTAGTGAGAAAATATGAAAGCCATGCATGATGTAGATCCTCTTATCGAAGGGGTGACAAGAGACGATAGTTTGGGGTGAAGACGTGTTCGCATGGACGTGTGAATTATCGCAAGTGGACACAGATGATCAAAATGGTACACTGCCAAACGAACCAGAACCCTGTATGAGGGTCCGGTCGTCTAGGGTTGGACCAGGGTCCATGTGGCCCCAGTTTAGGCTCATTCGTGTGCCGGCCGAGAGGAGTCACCGCAAATGGCAGCAAAAAAAAAACCCCCCTGGAACAAGGCTGACACAGGGTCCACTCAGTGTGGGCCGTCTGAACCCGGCCATGGGGTCCCGGGTGAATTGGCAGTGTACGGATGTATTAATAAGTTGGGATGATGCGTATGACGACATGAGCGGTCAAAGGAACACCGTATGCAATATAGGATGGATTTAGAAGCCAGGTGGTACAAGAGCTTGTTGGCCGCTACCTTGCTTCTGGGCGTTGGGTGAGGGAGGGTATAAGGAGCTACCAGATACCATCTGAAAAAGAAAGGTGAGAAAAGAAAGCCCCCCCAAAAAAATTGTTTTTATACGCACCTGCTGCGCACCCTGTTGCTGGGCAAGCATTTCGTTCTCCTGTGCGACGACTTTTGCTTCGTCCTCGAGGATGAGGGCGAGAGGGAGCCCAATGAGTAGGGCTGAAGTTGTTACTACCCAGATGACATTTCCGGCGATTTTTGTGGTGCGCTTAAAGAACGAAGCGGTTCTTGACACTTTTGACACGATGGAGTGACGGGTGGTTGGGGGAACAATGTCCTTGAGAGCGGAGAGACGGTCGAGGATAGATTCGTCAACAGGAGAATCGGAATCTACGGAAGAAAGAGAGACGGAGGAAGAGGTGCGGGATGATTCGGAAGAGGCATATGGGGAATTGGCCTGCTGGTCCTTTTCCTCGACAATCTCAACCTTGACCATGGCGATGGGTGTTGGCAACAAGGTGGTGTATACACATATTTGTAGCTGGGCGGTAGAAGCCGGAAAGCCGAGGGTGATGTTAGGTGACGTAAGCAGATGATGAGTGAGGCGAGCGGGACCGAGAGGGAGGCAAAGCTTAACCTCGGACTCGGAGCGGGCACAAACATGAATGGCCATCATCGTTCTCTTTCTCAACAACCAGGTTCGTATAAATCCTCCACTGCTTCGCCTTTAAACTTACAATGGTTGCCCCATCAGCCATTGCGCTGCCCTCGCCTTCCGTTCAGAACCAGATTCATGAGCTCGCCAAAACTCTCCCTCCTCCAAGAAAGCAGAATATTGCTTGCGATGCATGTAGGTATGCCCATCTCTCTTCGTCATCCAACGCCCCCTTTCACTGCTGATCACTCCGTTGCGCACGCGTGCACCACATCCGACAGGCAGAGAAAAGTCAAATGTCACCAGCTGCCTGGACAGCCGAAGGTATAGACTCCTCACTCCTTTCCCATTCGATTTCACTGACGATTCCTCTTCCAGTGTCAAGTATGCTGCTACGCCTCTCATCACACCCAACCTGTACTCACACAATGCAATCAGCACTGTATAGTGAAAAATTATCCTTGCACGTTCGTTTTTTCTCTCTGTTCTTCCCACTCCGTCGCCAAGTCAACCTCTCCTTTATTAGGCACCACGCACAACAAGCTACTAGCGAGAGGAAACGCATCTCGACTGTCAATCGGCGTCCTCGCGCATATACGACTGCAAGTCCTCAACAGAGGTCCGTACTGTTATACATCGCACTTCTGTCCATCGTGGGCCTAATTTTATTTCTGTCTGCTTCGAAACGACTTGTCTCTCCCGCTTGTTCAGCCAGCCCACTCCTGAGAGGACGTTAGTATTCCCAAACTTGACCTCGGCATTAGTCTGACTTTTGACCTCAAGGGCATACACCGCATCTCCCTCCGCCCCCAGTCCCCAATCGACATCGTTCCGCTATCACCAGGCCACATTCGGCCCTCCAGTGAGACGCAATACAAATTTCACGGACCTGCTTGCGTATCTCCTTTCTCCCCCTGACGAAATAAAGTAAGCCGTCGGGTACCAGAGGCAACCCCTTGCATGCTCACAGTTTGCCCTTCCCGTCAGCGGTCTGGATGGGTCCCCATTGCCACCGTACCGTCTAAATCCGTGGAAGGATTGGGGTGAACTCGCGTACAAACTCGAGGACGAACATTTTCGCATAGAGTGTGTATATTCCGCGCGCCTCTTCCTCTGCGCAGGGCGCACCCCTCTGTCTTCTCCCTGTTCCGCCCGGAAAACTCACCCACGTTCCGCATGCCACCCTTTCTCAGATTCGCACTAGACCTTGTGGAGGTGTACTTCCAGGTTGTGCACGCGCGTTACCCTTCCTCAACCCAACGCATTTCCGCGCGCGA
>JAKELK010000458.1:0-40071 GCA_021525775.1 Lactarius deliciosus | reverse complement strand
GACACACAAATGTTTTAATGAACGCCCTCGGCCCCAAAGAACTCTGGGTCGCATACGGCATTCATGATGACGTCGAGGTACATTCCTGCATGCACGCGCTTGTGCCGGCAGTATACTCACCCCTCAACTCATTTGTAGCCATTCACGTCCGACTTTCTGCGCGCTGATATCTACGAGATGATATCACCAGATCTCTTACATCAACTCATCAAGGGAACCTTCAAGGACCACCTAGTTACTTGGGTGTGTGAATACCTGGTAGTGCAACATGGTTCAAGCCAAGCGAAAGTCATCCTAGACGACATAGATCGACGGTATGTGACCCACACACGCAATGAATTCACTAAGCTAACTGGATCAAAGTATTTCCGCAGTTCCTCCTTTCCCTGGCCTCCGCAGATTCCCTCATGGTCGGTGTTTCAAGCAGTGGACGGGCGATGATTCCAAGGCCCTCATGAAAGTCTATCTCCCTGCGATTGTTGGCTATGTTCCAGAAGACATTATTTTGTGTCTCGGTGCATTCATGGATGCGTGCTACATCACTCGGCGCCAGTGCATCGACTCGGATGCTTTGGACGCTCTTGACAATGTTCTGGACAATTTCAGGCGACTTCGCGAGGTGTTTTGGACATCAGGTGTCAGGATGAAAGGATTCTCACTCCCAAGGCAACATGTGATCTTTCATTGTCGGCGCATGATTGAGGATTTTGGTGCCCCGGGTGGGCTCTGTTCTTCCATCACGGAATCCCGCCACATTACAGCAGTCAAGAAACCATGGCACCGATCGAACCGATATCAGGCATTGGGCCAAATGCTGCTCATCAACCAGCGGCTTGACAAGCTTGCTGCCATGCGTATCCATTTTGTCGCGTCTGGCCTGTTACCGGGTGGGCGCACTGTCGCATCGAGCACCTCTCAGCCCCCCCACCCTCCTCATTTACTGTCTGACGAGGACAGCACTTCTCGCCCTCCCCCTCTCCCCCATTTTCCATCCGATGGAGATGACGAAGATGATGACGGGGGGCCTGTGGAGGAGGACGTCCTCGGGCATGTTGTATTGGCCCGGACCCCAGGTATGTTAAACGCTCTGAATGTATGGCCCCTATCTGACCCCAGGAAGCCCCCAATTATCCGAAGGACATAGAAGGACTTTCGCATCACATAGGTGAACCTGACCTACATTACATGACCCGCGGATGTATTTCCCATCAGCTAGGTATGACAACAGATGAGATGCCACCCATAAGATGCAAGATCTCTGTCTTCCATTCTGCGGTCGCCACATTTTACTCCCCAAGCGACCCCTGTGGTACACGGGGCATGCGGCGTGAACGCATTTGTTCGACGCCGTCCTGGCGAGGATGCGAGCCACGCCGTGACTGTGCCTTCGTCGTTGAGGATGACACAAAGCCAGGGATGTTGGGGATGGCTGTTGTACAAGTACAGTTACTTTTCTCTCTTATTTATGAGGACGTGTACTATCCTTGCGCACTCGTTGAGTGGTTTACAAAGGTGGGATGTGACCGAGCGACTGGACTTTGGGTGGTGCGCCCCGATATCACGCGTGGCAAAAAAGTCAGGACTGTTGTACACCTGGACTGCTTTCTACAGGCAGCCCACCTCATTCCAGTCTACGGAAATGGGGGGGTGATACCATTGGACTTTCATTACACATATTCATTAGATGTTTTTCATTCATATTATGTTAACAAGTATATAGATCATCATGCAAATGAGATCGCATTCTAAACTATAAATTAAACAACACTGGCACGCTCAGGGAAGCGCACAGTGGTCCATGGTACACATCCCGGGATAAAATGGTTCAAAAAATAAAATAAAAAGCGCACAGTGGTCACGCAAGCGCGATGACCAGCCCGTGTTATCGGCACCTGTGTAAGCCCGAGGGTGTATGAGCGAAGCACGGCATGATGGGCCCAGGGAGGTGCACAGTGGTCACGCAAGTGCAATGACAATTCCATGTTGACAGTGTTGTCGGCACCTGTGTAAGCCCGAGGGTGTATGAGCAAAGCACGGCATGATGGGCCCAGGGGTGCACAGTGGTCACGCGAGTGCAATGACAATTCCGTGTTGACGGTGTTGTCGGCACCTGTGTAAGCCCGAGGGTGTATGAGAAAGCACGGCATGATGGGCCCAGGGAGGTGCACAGTGGTCACGCGAGTGCAATGGTAATTCCGTGTTGACGGTGTTGTCAGCACCTGTGTAAGCCCGAGCATGTATGAGTAAAGCGCTGTCGTTAGATGTGTGCCGCACAGTCGATTGCATCCGAGTCTCTGCCCTGGACACAAAATGCCAGTGTTTCAAGGAAATCAAAGAGGTAAATGTTGTACCAGCTCAGGTTCTAAGTGCCAGTAAATAGGAGACATAGGTACACGCTCATGCACTTATGCACCTGTGCACACACATGTAAAATCGGATGTGAGCGCAGGCCATCACTGCACGGTACAAATTTGCCTGTGCTGTCACCATTTTCACAGCCGGGTAAGCGTGAGTAGGGCTGAGTACCGTCCATATTACGGAGACGGCCGTAAAAAAACACGGTGGTCGACGCCGGGTACGGATGCTGTGACTATCAAATGGCACTGTATGACCGTCAGTATACGGCACGGTGCGCAGCCCTAAGCGTGAGCGTGCATGGGAAACAGGGCAAGTCACTGTCCGACTTCGACGGTTATTGTCCCTGACACGCAGATTTCGTGGCAACCAAAGGGTAAAACAGCTGAGACTGAGAAGCTTGCTGAGAAGCACCGCTTCCAATGTGTGGCACACGGATAGAATAAATGGCTACAAAATGAACTTGCAGTGTCGTAAATCCAGTGGACCGAATACGTGGCATTGTAACCACCTCGCGTTTCACTGGGACAGGAAAAACCTTAAGAAGTGTGGATTGATGATGAGTTCGGACAGACTGTTCTCCTTCTTGTGCCCTTTCTGCACCCACTTCTCTCGTCCTCTTCCCAACCTTGAGTCTCTTCCAATATGCGTACACGTCCTTCCAACGCGAATGCGCACCCTGGTCTTGTTGACGCCAAACCTACAAAGCGTTCAAAACAGCAAAGAGAAGAAGATAAAGCCTGAGCAGCCAATGATCCTGAGTGACTTCCATATGTCATGGGTCAACCGACGGGTAGAATCTCAGATATGTCATGGAGCAACCGACATCGGCCGACACTGAAGATTCTTACAGAATTCATGGGCAAGCCGATGTTGGCTCGGAGTAGAGGCAACCCAGAGATATCCGATCCAGGTGTTGTAATATTATTCATTGAGTCGGAATCGGGTGACGCAGTTCACCTTATCCGGACGGAAAGACATGATCCATTTCGTCCGAACGGAAAGACATAACGTTTCTTTGCAGACACTGTGGTAGAGTTCACATCTTCTGGAAAAGTGAAAGCGCTCATTATTTACGATGATTCAATTGATTCCATCTTTCCTGAAATGTAAGGTGATGTATATTGACATATTTGAATCCATGTCCCATCCAGAGCAGATAGTATGTACATATGTGTCATTCACTCGATGTCAATAATGAGAAACAACTTGAACAGTTCCGGACCAATAGACATATTCCACTGCACAATATCCGGAATCGACATAATACTATCTTTCCAGCAAGTAAGTTGCTTTTACCCCTCCAGCACCTCTTCCTGTGTCCATATTCCTTGACAAAGGTCAGAGTCAGATGTAAGTTTAGGATATAATATACTCACATGGCTCGGTCTGTCACCTTCACCCGTCGCTTACCAAGCTCATGAAGATGAGTGGGTTGCTTATCTGGATATTCCTCAGACTCAGAGACTCTGATGCTGTGATTGCACTGTTGGACAGGTTGGGGTGCTTGAGATGGGGGTGACACATTTGATGCCTCTCCTATGCTTCCAGGCTCGGGTGTAGTAAGCATCCTCTGTGACATGTGCAGAGAGGGAGTAGGGTTATCTTCACAATGTTCAGAGATCCTGGCTAGCTCCCTAGAATAATTCTCTGCTTCATCATCACCATCAGATGGACAATCTCCTCGTCTGCGTGTCCGATTATGGATTTGCTTGGGTTGCTGAACAGCATCAGAGAGGAGCTCGCAGGATGGGTTCCAGATCAATGGGGGGAGTCCATCGTGCTTGCGCTGCCTCCAGTGATCGAATAAGTTGAATATATCACCGACCCTGACCTTTGATGGGTCAGCCCATCGAAACCCGGATGGGTAACACCCTTCATCAATCCAAGATGTCGGATTTATTGTTATCTTCGCCCACGGGATGGTAGCCTGTGCCCTACCGGAAACAGATCCTAATGCGTACATTGAGGCATTACCTTGCAGGATATGTGACTGACTTACGAATGTGGGCAGTGCAATAATTCCTAAGTGTTGTCTGAACAACCTTGGTATTAATTGAACCACCCCTAGTGATAGACGGAATCGCAGGCAGCCCATTGCTATCAGTAATAATGGGAATTGGAGCTTTAAGTGTCTTTGAGCGATCTTTTTCAGCAGGTTGATCACCATCTGTATCACCCATGAGATTATGACAATACATGGATGAGAATACTTCGCACCTGTTGCGAAACACATCCTGGAATACCGCTTCCATTGTTTCCAGAGATCAGTATTCCTCCATTGCGGAAAGAAGTCAGTAAAGTTCTGGCCATCGTCCAGGCGGCTATTCCATTCATCCCTGTACATCACACGTTGCATATATATGGGTTAGACACCAGTAGGATATCCGATCCGGAAGACATACAATGCAACTTGTGGAGTCCCATCTGCCTTCTCAGATGCAATCAGAACAATGCAGCGTACACCACATGTTTTGTACAGCTGTGTTTGGAAGTCTCTCACAATCCGTCCACGGACGCCGGCCGATGCCATCCTGAGAACACAGATCAGTAGAGTATGCATGATATGGAGCATCACTCACTTGGCCTGAATTTCCTTAGGCGGTGCATGCTCTGACCACTCCTTTGCGATATCTGCATACCTTTCCTGTTCCTCAATGGGTAGGTCCTTCCAGAGTTGGGTAGTTGCGTCCTGCAGAGCCCCCAAGAATTCCCGAGATCCAGGAGCACCACCGGAAACTTCCTTGGCAAGACACATGATGTCCTCCCTTTTTGCCTGGTAGAAGGCATTCCGTGCAGACCACTTCCGAGTGAGTTTAATGATCTGACGATGTGGGGCAGAATAGTGGTTGTAGAACCACTTTCTGATTTTCTAGAATATATATGACTCAGTAGATGTATACAGACCATAGCCCCATCGGAAAATACCTGTTTGGCGTCCTTCTTATTGAATGCAGAGTTGGCAGGTTGGAGGCGATACACATCCCCCATTGCCTTCTCCAGGATTCTATTCCATGTCTGTGTGTCAGCTTTCTCAAAGTCCTCTAAGTACCCCTTCAAGATATGGACATCTTGCGGTGTGAGCTTGACCCCCTCAAGTGCATGATCTATGGGTGCATTGGAGGGGGGATCTGTATCATCAGAAGAGCTATCCGAGGAAGACTGTTCCGATTCCATTGTATATAGGGATAGATGGAGTGGTGGACAAGTGAAGTCAACAAATAAGCCGAGATGTACTGGGGATAATACATATAATGGCAAGGGCTATATATACTCCCATCACTATGCTTGTACACATGATGATGGCAAAGCTAGAATATTTGGGTGTGTACCGTGACAGACCAATCCAGACAAGCATTCCGAAATGAAACCGCTGTATGCAATGTGTTGCACATGTCCCGTAAACAGTACAATCGGAAACACGGATACACCATGTTTCAGGTGCTCTACCGGGTTCATAGTAATCGGGTCGCAGTGGTTCCGCGAATATGCAGGAGACTTACCTTGTCTCTTCTCAGAGACATCCTGACCAGGCGATCGGATATGCCTATACTGTGTGCTTCAGATGCCCTACCCGGTTCTATATGACGTGTTCCGAGTATTTAGTAGACCTACCATGTTGCCAAAGGGAGGACATCCCATCAGAAGAGTGTAATCTGACCGAACACAAATCAAGGCGACGTTGGTGGCTTCACATCATTGTACACGATGTCGGGTATACTGTTTCAATGATCCCAGGTTAGGCAGGCATGGGGGTATAACCCACTTCACACGCATATGAAACGAGAAACACGTCGATAGCACGTTTACAATAACTGGTGGATCATCTGATGCTATTTCAAGGGAGTGATTATCGACTAGGATATTGATGTAAACATCGGGGAAACAGAGGCAATCCGGCTAGGTCTGCCGGTCACGTGACAGCATTAGGAGGGATCGATGGGAAGAGAACATAAAATGGTCGTAGTATATCTGTTCTGACGTGTATAGAGCAATAGAGGTAAAGGTTAATAACGGAAAGCAAATATGAGATAAGCGAAGCGTGATATGATTCGGAAGTGCAAACGGGGTGCACGACCCCCATGAAACGTAAACAGCTACTCTGCGCTTGTAAACGGGGAGGTAGACGTAAAAGCGAGACCTGCAACACGATATGTGAAGCTGTGAAGGAGCTCTCCAAATGGACGCACGCGAGCGCGGTGATGAACAGTAAACATAGAGGACATACTCACAGTGACAAAGTAGACTGTGGTGAGATATGTGGTAAACTGGAAGCAGCAACAGAGTAGTCTTGCAAGTGAAGCAGATGTGGAGTCTGGCACACAACAGATGAGAACTGGTGTTTATACAACAGAGGGAGACATACCTGGCACACAACAGATGAGAACTGGTGTGGTGCCAGAGCGTACATGGTACTCTACTTATACTGCTACAGGGAGTGACGGTAGTAACACAGGTCACAGTAAATACAAGGAGCGTTGTTCTACAGAGGGACACAAAGGAGTGTGCAGAAGGAGAACAAAAGCGCAAAGAACAATAGAAGTCTAGACTGATGATATCATAGTGACATCACAATAAGGATAGAACAAAAGGAATGAGTACAAGGACGAAATACAATAGGAGTCCAGAGGAGTCCATGATGTCATTTGTACAGTGATGTCATAGATAAGGAAATACAATAAGTCCGAGATTGTAATGATCATAATGATCTAATCTACATGTCCTGTATATCTAATCTAAAGCAGTCCGTTATCTGCGTGTCCATACGAGCCGCTAAGTGCGCGCGGGTCACTTATCAACATCTCCCCGTGATCAGCAATCTAGGATTTAGCACAAGCCCATGTCTATATTGTGTTGTTGGAGTAGGGTGCGCGCGAGCGACTTGGTAAAGCCGTCTGCAACCATTTCCAGAGTAGGGGTTCTAATAAGAGTGATGGTCCTCTTTTCGATGTACTCCCTAATGACATGATGCCTAATGGCAATGTGCTTCGATCGCCTCCCAGTGACAGGGTTCAAGGCCAAGTCAATGGCACCCTTGTTGTCACCATGCAATGGGATGGGGTCGTCGACCTCGTACCCGAGTTCCAAAAGGAAGCTCTGATACCAAGCGGCTTGGTTGGCCGCATCGGTCATGGCCATGTATTCCGCCTCTGTAGTGTTTTGGGCCACTGTCTTTTGCTTTCGCGAGGACCAGCTTATTGCACCATTGGCTAAAAGGAACACATAACCCGAAGTGGAGTGTCTGTCGTCAACCTGGTCACCCAGGGAAGAGTCAGAGTAGCCAACAAGGCCGTCTCCACTGGCGCCATCGTAGACTATCCGCATATCCACAGTGCCTACTAAGTAAGCCAGGACATATTGCGCAAGTCTCAGATGTTGGGGGGAAGGGTTCGCTGCATACTGCGCCAGACGTGACACAGCGAAGGAAATGTCCGGTCTAGTACCAATCTGAACGTACAGCAGACTACCAATGAGTGACTGGTAGTGCGTAATGTCAGAGGCAGTAGCCTGACCCGTATATTTATGAAGGTGCTCGTCAGCACCAGCGGGCAAGGGTGTGGAGTGTGGTGTGGCATCGGACATGCCAAAGCGTTCAAGGACATCCTTGACATAGCCAGACTGGTCTATTTCGATGCGTCTGAGGGAGCGGTCGCGCACAATGCGCATACCAAGATATGACTCTATCTCCCCGAGATCTGTCATCTCATAGCGCTCAGAAAGATCTGACTTGAGACGCTTGATTCTCTCCAGAGAAGCACCCAAAATTGTGATGTCGTCAACGTAAATGATAACGAAGAGTGGTCCATCCCCCTCTCGTTGAGGCAACACATATACGCCGGCATCGGCAAACGTCCGCTTAAAGCCGAGTGCAAGTAGCACTCCATGGAATTGCAAGTTCCATGCACGGGAGGCTTGTTTGAGACCATATATCGCCTTGACTAGGCGACACACCTTCGTCTCTGCACCAGTGGTGATGAACCCTTGTGGTTGCTCCATGTAAATCTCCTCGTCAAGCACGCCATTGAGGAACGCAGACTTGACATCCATCTGATGGATGTGCCAGTCCTCCAGCGCGGCCAACGCCAGAAGTAATCTCAGCGACTCGAATCGTGCGACGGGAGAGAAGGTTTCATCAAAATCTATGCCAGGGATTTGCGTAAACCCCTTAGCCACCAAGCGAGCTCTGTAGCGGCCATCCGCTTTGAGCTTGAAGACCCATTTGGATTTTACTGCCTTGCGATTAGGCGGGAGATCTACTAACTCCCATGTGCCATTCTTGGCGAGCGCATCCATCTCATACTGACACGCCGTTGTCCACTCTCCTGCATCCACGGACCGCATGGCCTCTGCATAGGATGCAGGATCTCTTCCCACATAAGCTGCAGCTAAGAGCTCTGCAAACCCCAGCCGTCTACCACGTGTGGCCACATTATCCGCAGTGAAGTAGCGGGGATTGGGCACTGGTGCACGGGCAGAGCGTCTTGGTGCATTGTCCATCTCACGCAACAGCTGACTACGCTGTGCGCGGTCCTCAAAGCCACCAGGCATATCTGGTGAGGGAGGAGGGACATTGCGCATAATGCGCGTTGCACTTTGACGCGGTGGTGGAGAAGTCAGAGGGGGCTGCTCACGTTTAGGTGTGACAGGGAGAGTGGGTGGGGCAGGTGGTGGTGGCGTGTGTGGGCGCTCTTGTTTGGGGTCTAAAATGTCTTCAACATCCTCTTCACTGCTGTCAGAGTGTGCAGGGGAGGGTGCTTGCTGTGGTGGTAACGCCGATGTGCTAGGTACGGCAATTACTGGTGTAGGTAGTGGTGGTGAGGCCACTTGAGAAGGTGGTGGGTGTGTCTCAGCACCCTGAAGGGACGGGAAGCTACTCTCGTCGAATGTCACATCCCTGGACAAACGGACAGAGCGGGTTTGGCGGTCCCAGAGCTTATAGCCCTTTGATTCGGGCTCAAACCCAATAAGCGTGACCTCAATGGCTTTCGCATCCAATTTGCGACGCTTATCAGCGGGTACGTGCATGTACCCCTTGCATCCAAAGATGCGCAAGTGTGAGACATCTGGTATCTTGCCAGAGTACCAGAGCTCATAGGGTGTGCGCCACTTGAGCGTACGGGTGGGAGAGCGGTTATAGATGTGTACCGCAGTGCTCATAGCATGCTCCCAGAAGCCTTTAGACATGCCTGCTGTGTGTAGCATGGCCATTGCCTTATCTGTAATGGTGCGGTTAAACCGCTCGGCTTTCCCGTTCGACTGTGGTGAACCTGGCATCGTAAGGTGATGCTCTATCCCTCTCTGCTTGAGAATGTCCTGTACTTGGCTCGCCATGTACTCGCCTCCGCGGTCAGAGTGGAGTGCGCGCAGTTTATGGGACGTCTGGGTTTCACCCCAGGCCAAATACATCTGCAGCGCTTTCACAAACTGATCCTTCGACTTAATGAAGTATACCACTGCATGCTTGGAGTGGTCGTCTATGAAGGTGGCGGTGTATGTGGAGCCTTGTAAGGACTGAGTTTGCATTGGACCGGCGAGGTCACTGTGTACAATCTCAAAGATGCGGGTTGTCCTTTTGGTGGAGGACGCAGAGAAAGGTTGGCGAGTGGATTTACCCAACTCGCACCCACGACACACGGCAGTATGCGTGGTAGAGCTGTCAATGTCCATGCCAGTAGTGGCAGAGGGACCGTACGACTTGAGAGCAGCAGAGGAGATGTGTCCCATACGCTGATGCCAGATATCAAGAGTGGTGGCAGCACTTTTGACGTGAGCATTGAGGCCAATGCTTGAAGCGTCCAACCAGTAGAGGTTGTCCTCCAAGTAGCCAACAGCTACACATTGCTTTTTGACAGATATTTTAAAGGAGCCACTGTCAAAGGCAACTTCCGCACCCTTTTGTGCTAAGGCACGCGTCGACAAGAAGCGTGTCTTTACCTGTGGAAGGTGTAGCACATTACTGAGGGTGATTGGAAGGCCCTGGCTCGTAGTGAAGATGACGGAGCCTACACCAACTTGGTCGATTGTGGATTTGTCCCCAAGGCGCACAGCACCTTTGCACGGGGTGTAGTCCTTGAAATCGGACCGATGTGGTGTGATGTGGTGTGTGGCACCACTGTCCATCATCCAACGCACACGCGAGGCAGCATACAAGGCAACTCCAACTGCATTGTCCGCCCAGTTAATGGCGGGCTCATCATCGACCTCCTTAATGGAGGCGGTGGTAGGTATTAATACATGACTATTGGCAGCCTTGTTGCTAGTGTCCTTCAACTTCCCCGCCGCTTCATCCTTCTTCCTCTGCCTGCAGTCAGGCTTGATGTGCCCCTTTTTGTTGCAGTAGTGGCAGGTAAGTTGAGAGTGGTCTCTCTTCTTACGTGGGCCACTGTTGGTGGGTCTAATGGGGGCAGCCTTGTTGAGGGAAGAGCCAGAGGGGCCAGTACGACGCGCCTCCTCAGAGACAATGCGCGCAATTATTTCAGCGTGCTTTAGTTTGGAGGGGGCGCCACTGGCGAGGATGGTAGATGCCAGAACCTCGTAGGAGGCTGGCAGGGCGTGGAGGAGAATGAGGCAGAATTGGGTGTCAGTGACACCCATCTGTGCGTTGGTTAGGCCGACCCGCAGCTCATTGAGTTTGGCCAACTGAGAGGCCATGGGCGCGGAGTCGTCGAGGCGGGCTTGGGTGAGTTGGATCCACAAATTAAATATGGTGGTGCTGCCGCTAGCACCAGCATAGACATCCTTCAGCTTGTCCCACTTCGACTTGAAGGTGGGATAGGTGAGGGGGTCGGCAACGAGGGAGTAGACGTCGGGTTTGAGGTAGAGGCGGAGGTACGCTTTTGCCCGACGCTGGACAGAGTCCCACTCATCAGCAGTGACTCCTGAGGGTGGGACTTGGAGGGTGAATACATCCTCAGCTTCATGCAGCGTGAGGATGGCCTCCAGGGTCCCAGACCACTCGTTCCAGTTGGACCCGTCAAAACGGGTGAGGTGAATGCCCGAGGGCATGCCGAAGGAGTTGCCATATGCGTTGTTAATACGCGAGGCGGGAGTGGATCCAGTGGGAAAAGGGGGGAGTGATCCCCCTGTTGTGCCTGCAGCCGCACCGGTGGCGCCAGTGGGTGAGGCAGCACGAGAAGATTGGCCAGACATGGGGATGATTTATCTATCGCCGAGGAGCAGTCAGCGATAGTGCTTCATAACAGTTGCAAGATGTGATGGGGTAGTCACTCCTGTCTGTGAATCTGTAAGGCCAGAACGCTAACGCGTCCTGCCTCCTGTGGTATGCCAGTGATACAAGGGCTAGGCCCAGGTTGGAAGATCCCTTTGCCATACTAGGAGCCAGCTGCCAGCCAGGATGTGTCTAAGACACGGCTCACTAGTTTGCGTCAGGGGGATATGGTATGGTATCTTTCAGAGCCCAAGGCTGTCTACCTCAGCCTTCTCGGCCTGTTGGTTGCCTCATCGCCACAAGTGGCTTCACTGAATCCTTTCCCATTGCCGCTACAAGGCAGGAGTCTGGTTGCAGAACACCATAAGGTGAACACCCCCCAGAGTCTGAACCAGGTTTTACACTCCCATGGTGAGGAGATCCTGCGCCCAGTGTGGAGCACCAGAGACAGCTGGCGCTAAGCTCCACAATACACAGCCCAGTGGGCCATGCACACCTGGATATGGATTAAGGGGCTACCAGATCCAATCTCCTTGCGCGTAGCGCAGGGGCTAGGAAAACAGTGGGGGTGAAAGTAGGACTACTGGGCAGTACATGTACAGGAGGTTCCTCAGCAGTGACAACTGACGCCTCAGTGTCCACCGCCTTGGGCAAGGCTGGTGAGGCCCCAGACAGACCTTGACCTGGTGTGTGATCCTAGGAACACAGTGACCAGCCAAGTGGAGTGGCTTGGGCACCAGGGCCCATAACCTGATGAACAGTAAACATAGAGGACATACTCACAGTGACAAAGTAGACTGTGGTGAGATATGTGGTAAACTGGAAGCAGCAACAGAGTAGTCTTGCAAGTGAAGCAGATGTGGAGTCTGGCACACAACAGATGAGAACTGGTGTTTATACAACAGAGGGAGACATACCTGGCACACAACAGATGAGAACTGGTGTGGTGCCAGAGCGTACATGGTACTCTACTTATACTGCTACAGGGAGTGACGGTAGTAACACAGGTCACAGTAAATACAAGGAGCGTTGTTCTACAGAGGGACACAAAGGAGTGTGCAGAAGGAGAACAAAAGCGCAAAGAACAATAGAAGTCTAGACTGATGATATCATAGTGACATCACAATAAGGATAGAACAAAAGGAATGAGTACAAGGACGAAATACAATAGGAGTCCAGAGGAGTCCATGATGTCATTTGTACAGTGATGTCATAGATAAGGAAATACAATAAGTCCGAGATTGTAATGATCATAATGATCTAATCTACATGTCCTGTATATCTAATCTAAAGCAGTCCGTTATCTGCGTGTCCATACGAGCCGCTAAGTGCGCGCGGGTCACTTATCAACACGCGGACGGGGGCGGGACTAGCCATCGATTGCAGACTCTTGTGTTCACTGTCTCTGTTCGGGTCGGACGGGTTCGGCGTACGGGAATGCGACAGAAACATCGGAAAGCGACGGCATAATGGACAGTTATTTGGAAGCAGAGAAATCGGACAGCATCTCCTCCAGGCGTTCCTTCATCTCCTCCATCCTCTCCCATATGTCTGCCACCTCCTCTTGTAGAGCGACATGCTCGTCAAGATATGCAACCATTCCGTCGCGTGTGCTGAGACGAATGGATACTGTTGGCTCGTTCGATTCGTCAGGTTCCAGCGACGGCCTCTGAAAACCTGGTGGCGCTTCCTGTAAGACATTAGCAGTTGTACACATATATGCGTCGGACGGCGTGCACAGTCAGTTCCTCGATTTCCGGATCGCTTGAATCCTGCGCAATCTCGGGTACGTCTTTACCCGCCTTCCACGTGTTAAGAAACGATGTATGAGACTGCGCCAATGAAGCAATGTCGGGCTTCACATCAACGGCCATGTCGTCTTGATCGTCCTATAGAATCATATGTATTAGTACCTCTGCATCTGGAATCTCATACATACTAGGGTGAATGGCACGGGAGGAACGGGTGTACGTTTCTTGAGGAACGAAAACTTGAGCGGTTTTGCCACGGTATCGTCAGACTGTACATCGGAAGACGCAGGCATGGGTGCAGGAGGGGGCACAGGCGCAGGAGACTCGATAAATGAAGAGGTGGTGGGAGCTATGTTCGGTGGATTAGCAGTGACGGGGCGTGGGCGCGGGGGCATCTTTCCGACGTATGCCCGAGCCCGAGGACCTAGAAACACACCTTTAGTGTGGTACTGTGGGTATTGCATACCAAATAGGGCAAACCTCGATGTGGTCGCCCAGATATGTCTGGCTGTCTGCGAGGAGTCATACTATAAGGCGCTGACAGCACGCACTTGCGCATACTATATTCCACGACTATGACTCTTTGGGAACAACAGATAGTGGGCTAGAGCTGTCTCGACCGGATCGGAAGACGTAATTTGTGTCATAGAATAGCACAGAGTAGGCAGGTGGTTGCGCCGTTAGTCTGTCTAGTCTCGTAAAGGTGTCAAGTGTCATACACGTGTGCTATAGTTAGACCGACTCGGAAATGTTAGCACTTTCCGAGTTTGTTGTCTCCTTTCATTGTGCAGCCATGGGCCCAAAGTGTGCCAACGATGACTATCTCACTGAGGCCGAGGAAAAGATCATGGCCATTGCTGTCAGGCTGGACTCTGCACTTCACCAGCGGGAGAAACATCCGGAACAGGTGGACAATCTATGGTTCACTACGTGCATCGGCAGTGAGCTAGTAGGGCGTCCATTGTCACTCATAGCTTGGACGAGAACACTGATGAGTATCAATATTGGCAGCGTCAAATCAATAAGATCTTTGATGCCTCGGTACCTTCGACGCGCATCCATCCTATCGTCCCCGTGGTCGCAGAAGAGTGGCAGGCTGCTGTAGCAGAGAGCAGATCAGTCAACCTCGATGCAATGAGCCTCATAGAGGCGAGAGAACAATGCCAGGAGGTTGCAAGGGATCACCCGACGTGGCCTGGCAAGCTCTCCATGGTCAATCTCCCCACCTTGCTTAGGACTCAGCCGGGCGACGCATACTGGTGGCTTCCCCCCCCCCTAATCCTCTCACCACTGAGCCCGCTGCGGATGAAGAGGACAATGACGACGATAACCCGGGTGAGTGATATGAATACAGGACGCCTCTTCAGTGCACGCTAATATCTTCTAGACGCTCCTGACGGATCGGCAACGATCAGGCTTCGCCGTTCGAGCAGGTCTTTGAAGGGGAAAGCTCCCGCACGCACGGATGCAGAACCCGTTGATAGCGCAAACGTGTTGGGGACGTCTGGAGATGGTGGTGGGGTTGTCCCTATGGACGAAGATTCCGATGGAGACAGGGAAGAGACGCCACGCAAGCCCCGGATTCACAAGCGTCAAAGTATCACATCGCCCACGATCGAGGCTTCTGCCCCCCCGAAACAACGCCAGCGTACAAATACCATCGGTGAAAGTGCTGCGGGCATTATCGAACCGCTCAAGATCTCTGCGGATCGCCGCACGCAGGCAGAGGGAGGTGTCAAGCGGCGCAAGCGCCAAAGCAATGTTGGCACGATGGTGGACGATCTGGCGGGAAACCAGGTATGATATCGCCTGCCCGATTCTGATGGCGATGGTGAATGGTATATCTAACGACCTCTCCAGGATTTCTGTGGCCCGTGTTGTCTGTCCAATCTTAAATCGTGCGAACCGCAGCTCATCACCGACCCTGGAAAGAAACCCCGGAAATCGTGCGCCAATTGTGCCACACAGAAGACCCACTGCAGCCCACTTGCAAGGTGGGCACAAAAGATACAAGACGACGAGACTTCGAATCCTAAGCCCATCCGGAGGCGGTCTGCAGTAGCAGGTATGTGACCATGGATCACATTTCCTCATTGAGCTAACGACCCTTAAGCAATCATCGGGGACGTGACTCCAACTCTGGGGTCGGTGCGGAAGACACAGCAGGAGCAGGATGCGCGTCTCACAAATATGGAGACGACTATTAACAACATCGACATCATGCTTCGTGCACTCTGCCGAGTGAACGGCGTCAATCCCAACAGTCTCAAGCTTCAAATTCCACCGGTCCCCCGATTCGAATCACCCATTCGTAGCGCCTCGTCGGCCTCCTCTGCAATCAGTGCAGCGTCCACCTTGTCGTCCAGCCTCAACGCTCAAAGGATGTCTCTCGATGACATATCGGCACCAGCCCCCTCTGCCATATCTTCCGTGGGTCAGCAAGGACCTATCCATTCAGGTCTCCCGGTCGGAAAGCTCACGGAAACCGGTACGATTAGCCGGATGACGTGTAGTGTTTTATTATAGCTCATGTGATTCTATCATTCAGTACAACCCATCGCTGGCCCATCATCCGCGATTGAGCAAGACTTGGATGACTACGGTGCGTTAAGGCGTTAGCCGTTTCTGACTGTATCAGATTGATCTGACATGCACATGTAGTGCCCCCCTCTCGCCCGAAGAGTCGAGCTGACATCGCAGCCGTGGCCCACATACCAAGAACCAACCCCCCTTCGAGAGCACCGTCCCGAGCGCCAAGCGGATCGGAATCGAGACCACCATCACGGTCCCGAGTGCCAAGCGGATCGGGATCGAGGGCCTCATCCTGCACGCGCACTTAAGGGGTACCATATTATGTGTATAATACTTCTATAGTCGTCTCTGCCACTGTTCCGAATCCGTATGCGTAGGACGAGCTGTGACTGAATCGATGTGAATGTCCATGTGTGGGATATCGTCTGTCCTAGCTCCAGATAGACTGATCCCCCGCCTATCAACGTCAGGCTGTCCGGGGGCATATATCCGACAACCACGTGTACGACACGTGTACGACACACAGCAGTGGCGATATCAATATCACACAGATCGCTGATATGCGATTTCTGGTATCTACAACACGACTTTGAGGTGTGTGTCTTTCGACAGATATACAGAGAGGAGATCACAATGGCATATAAAGGTACACGTGAGACTCTCTTTCTGTTTGCTTCATGTCCAGTCTCAATATGCCACCAGGCAGTCTGAAGTCTCACCATTATCAAGCAAGAGGTGCCCACACCAGTCTCTCTGAACCCGAAGATAGCATGTCATCCAGTGCTGAATCATTTGATGGCGATGACATGTATCCTGTCGACTATAATGATGAGACTGTAAGCGACAGCACCGACTCGGATGGACATCCACAATTACGTGTGGGGCGATTTGTATGTGTCGCGTCATATTGGGTCGGGTATCTTACGTTTGAAATAGTGTAATACAGACGTTGAAACCGCCACAAGCGAAGATCCCGACGTGGACAGATATTCACAGTCACTCATAGACGTCATGGTGATGTAGTTAATAATATGTGTAATATCCGGAATTCTTACATTTGACATAGAATGATTCCAGTCTAAAGACACAGAGACTTTCAGTTGCAGTAGAGAATGTTGCCATCATGATCAGGGCACTTTGCGATGCTCGGGGTATCAGGTACCCCACTACCGGGTCCAGAACATCCCACCCTTCTGACAATTCAACACTCCCAAATGACATGGATATATTAGAGGTGCAAGACGATGTGGGATGCAACAATATTGTAGAGTTGGGTGGTTACGTTGGCAGCTCGGAAGGCTAGGCATATGCAATATGGGTGTCTAGCCATTATACTAGTATGGTTTCATCCATTGCATACT
This sequence comes from Lactarius deliciosus, assembly GCA_021525775.1. Taxonomy (NCBI): domain Eukaryota; kingdom Fungi; phylum Basidiomycota; class Agaricomycetes; order Russulales; family Russulaceae; genus Lactarius; species Lactarius deliciosus. The sequence continues at coordinate 22,903 of JAKELK010000458.1, read as the reverse complement.
ATGAAGATGACATAGCGATACGATAGAAAATGATGGGATCTCGGACATTGTACGGATGTGCCTCTCTGGTCTGTACACAGCTAACGTATAGCTGACATCATAATGAGGCCAGACACAGGAAACATCATACGTCCAAACACAAGAGATAGTATGAGTTCAAACATGAGAGACATCATGAGTACTAGACAAGCCTATGACGACACATATCATCCGTGTATTTAAAGAATGGATGCGTACCATCGGAATCCTGTATCATACACTCCATATACACACCATCCACACACACCATTTGTTTCCATACAGTTTTCATATATTATGGGTCGAGGACGCGCAGCAGAACTTGTTCCCGAGGAAGAGGACGGTATTGAAGAGATAATCATTCGGCATGCAAAGACCAAGCGTGGCACTCGGACGACTGAGAAGTCTGTACCAATTATCATTCCCAGCAAGAAGAAGACTGGTCAACCCTCCCGATCGAGGAAAGGAAAGCAACCGGATGCTGCTGAAGGTTCCGGCGGCACGATTACCGGTGCTGATGATATACAGGCACTGTCGCAGCAGGTTATGGATGGTCAACTTGAAGTAGATGACACTTTTGACCTCAACATGGAGCAGGACCGGCCACAGGCATCTGTATGTTTCATGACATTGTAACCACAGGATATATGTTATGACCAGTCATAGACCATCATGGATCAATGGGTCCAGCTGCGACGGAAATACCTGGATATCCTGTTGACGATGGAGGGTCGGCCAGTCAACCCTACTTGCTCCATATGTCGGAAATACACAGACATCAAATGTCCGGATTGCATTGGAGCGAACCTATTTTGCAAGGACTGTTGCACTATGGCTCACAGCCGCTCTCCATTCCATAGGCCACTCAGATGGTCTGGGGCACACTACACCCCAGTCACTCTGCAGTCTTTAGGATTTGCTTTATTCCTTGGGCATGATGGTGGACCCTGTCCACTAACTGTTGAGGTATGCCGATATCCCATACATTAATATATATCAGTACTGAGATCCACTCAGGGAATCAAAGCCATACAGGCAGCATGTATTAGCCGGAAGAGTCGCCCTGGACGCCAACGCACCCGTTCTGCTTCCCTACAATCTGTTCAAGAGGATCCAGAATTACTGAAAGATACTGTACAGCTTCCAACGCTGCGGGATACACCCCAGCCAGAAGACCCAGATACACCACCAGCACCATCGGATAGTCTGTATGATTGTCCAGATATGCCCATGGACTCCAGTGACAGTATGCTGGCCCGGAAACGCACTGCAGATTCAGGAAATCCAATCCTGACTGTTGTCGACCGGGGTGGCATATTTGAGATAGAAATGGTATTTTGTGTATGCTCGCAAATGGATGACCAGGATGAGCAGCTACTTCGATGTGGAATGTTTCCGGCCACTTTCAAAAACATTCAGACCATATTTACATTTTCAGTGCTGGATGACTTTCTCAAAGATAACCTGGAATGCAAAACAACCACCCAACAATACTATTCCAAGCTTCAAAGCATGACAAGTAAGATGTTTCCCAATCTTGTTCCAGTAAGTGATACCATTGTGGTCACATTGGTCTTTGAATCTGATATATGTAAACAGAATCTTTACAGGCAACTCTTGAGGGCCTCACGTCAATGGCGTGACCTCAGAAATAGAATGGAGCAAGGGCTAGGTCATCAACCGGAAGGCGATGCACCGGATGGATGCATGGCCATATTCTGCCCAGCATGCCCACAGCCCGGCATCAATCTCCCGAAGGACTGGAAGACAAAATATGAACCGTATGTCATCCACTATGTTTAGCCTTATTAATAACATATCCCATTTAAGGGATGAGCTCATTCGGACATTTATCATGGATGGGAACTTCTCTGCGGAACACATGAAGCATAGATCAGGGGAGAAGGATGTTTCCCTATCGGCTGGAATGGCCTTCATGGCTAATCCGGATGTTTACAAGGCTCACCTTCAGAGCGGAAAAGAACTGGCTCAGGTATGACACCCGCTTCGTGGGATTTGCTCTACTGACTATTCAATAGCCTGGCACATGTAATACCTACCGGGCCATTGAACAGGCAAACTCTAGTAGGGCACACTTGGATATTACAGGCATTGGTGCGACTGCATGCTGCCATGGTTTCTTTGTTCCAACCTCTGTGGTGGACTTCCAGAAGGGAGAGAAGTATGTCTATCCATCTACATCCGTCATATCGGAAATGATTCATCTCCATTGATAGGCAGGTCAACATGGATTACAGCATATGCAAGGCCCTTTCCTATAACACGGATGACATTCCAGTGGCACTTGTGATGTATGATATCATGTGCCAATATAGGGTCCACTTCCAGGAGCGAGTGGAAGCTAGTCCTGAGCTATCCTTACCAAGCTCCATGGAACTGCGGATGGGCATTGGCCTGTTCCATATCCATGGCCACCAGGATTCCTGTCTGCCCCGCTTTTCACCCAGTTATATTCCTGGAGCAAAGCAAGTCGACGGAGAAATCATAGAAACCTTATGGGCCCCATTGAACAATATCTCCAGGAGCCTACGGGGGATGTCCCTGTATCACAGGCAAGAAGTTCTGGATGCTCATATGAACCACTCAAATTGGAAAAAGTTGGTTCGGATGGGTATGTGCTGCATTAGAGATGACTATGTAAAATGCTGAGATGACTCGGATTCAACAGTTCCAACTCTTATCAAGAGGTGGAAACGGTTAGAACCTGGCTTGGATGCCAGTGCCAAGGCATATAAGGCTCTGAGCAACCATTTCAAACACAAGACTAGGCAATGGCTTATGGACGACTTGGCTGCTCAAGAGGGCAGACAGGATAATCCCTCATCGATGGACATATATGATACCATTAAACGGAAAGGTATGGATATTATGACTGGCTGATATGCCAGCGGCTGACATATGTTTGTAGCTCCATCCCGGGCATTCATCCAGCAACAGCTGATTGCTGAGGAAACTGGAGATACGTCCATTCGTGGTCAAACAGCATGGATATCCTGTGGTTTCAAGATTCAGGAAATGCAGTAAGTTGAGATGTGTCATACGTCACGGATCCGTACCTTATTGAATTCATTTAATATCTAGACTTGCCATTCGATATCAATTGCGGATTGCTGGCTCACACATTACATCGGAAGACTCTCAAATATTTGAACACAAGCGGAACCGCTTGCAAAAGCTCATTGATATGTTTGAGCACCAGGCAGATGGATTCCTTCTCCATCACCAGCCAATGGATGACACACCACTATCATCACTTCGTAACTATGCAGAGTATGATCATGTGGATGATGTAGATGACTCTGGGATCCCAGTCCCCACATTGAATCGCTCTGACAACTCACGGGAACCTGGGTCCAATGCTGAAGAGATTCCTATAATTCTGCCATCCACGCTTGGATGGGAATGGTGCATCCGACATGGTGCCAAGTCACTGGCTATTAAGGAAGCAAAGCTGCGGTATGCCCAAGCAAGTGATGCTGTCCACAAGATTCGCCTTGCTTTGGGATTCAAGTCTGCAATCTTTCGGACCCAGGTACAAGCAGCACGAACACAGCAAACTAAGACCCGTGCATGGACAGCAGTGCAGAGTGTTGACACTATGGTGCATGAGCACGCCCGGATGTATAGTATGGCTCGGGATGCCTTTCTCAAGATACAGCAGGCATATCAAGATTCACCAGAGCTACCTCCACTCAAACAGACCGACCTCCGTGTTAATACGGCTGTCCTTGGTTCAACACAGGTAGGACAGCGAAATAAGCAGCTGCCATGGGTATGGAGCTTCGGAACATCTGCCAAACAGGATGGCACATGGATGGATGAATGCAAGTAATCTTTTTTTGTATGCACATATGGTGAATGCTGATATACGGGATTACTGGTTAGTTAACCGAGTGCATTGGCTCCGAGCGAAGGCACAGCTTGAAAGATGGAAAGAAGAAGAAAAGAGCATAAAAAACGAAGCAGTGTGGGTGCCAGCATATTTCGGTGCAAAGGCAGAGTGTTGGAAGATTTGGATGGACATGGCAGCACAGTCAAATTTGCCAGGGCACGAGGCATATGCATCATCTCAGGCATATGTATGGGAAGAGCTATCGAGGAGTGCGACTAAAGCACTTACACAGATCACATCCGCTTCCATACAGGATTGTTAGGTGGTATAATATCACATGAATATTCCGAGTTCGGATGAATCGATTTGTAACTACCCACTGGCATGCATACAGACAACTCATTCATGGGTTTTATGCCTTCCCATCCGCATTGAGGTGTATCTACCTGTCCAATATGGGTAACATGATTTGTGTCAATCTGTCCGGGACTCCAGGTGGACGAGTGCACGTGTGTTCACCCATCTGTATGGAAGATTCCAAGTGTGACTACCCATCTGTATGGAGAATCTAAGCATAATATATCTACGGAATGGACAAATCCATGCATGTCATTTCTGTCGTATGGCCGAATCTAAGTTTGACATCGCATCCGTATGGGCAAGTTTATGTCAGCCCATCCGTACGGATAAACACAAATACGACATCCCATCTGTACAGACGAATCCATGTGGTTCAACTGGTCTGAACGGACGAATCCTAAGTATGACATTTCTTCCGTACGTATGGATCCATGTCTATCAACCCGTATGAACGGACGAATCAAAGTATGACATCCTTTTCGTACGGATGGATCTATGTTGGCCAACGCGTCCGAACAGACAGACGAATTTAACTATGGCCACCCTTCCGTACGGGCAACCCTAACTATGACAATCCTTCCGTACGGACGAACCTAACTATGACAGCCCTTCCGTACAGACGAATTTATGTGGGTCAACCCGTCCGACCGTACGGACAAATATAAGTATGACATCCCTTCCGTACAGACGGGTCTATGTTAATCAACCCGTCCGAATGGACGGACGAATTTAACCATGACAACCCTTCCGTACGGACGAAATCATGTGAGTCAGCCCGTCCGAATGGACGGACGAATGTAAGTATGACAACTCTTCCGTACGGATGAATCCATGTGAGTCAGCCCGTCCGACCTTACGGACGAATCTAAGTATGACATTCCTTCCGTACGGATGAATCTATGTGTTAACCCGTCCGAACGGAAGAAGCAAAGTGTGACATCCCTTCCGCACGGATAAATCCATATGTGTCGACCCGTCCGAATGGACGGACGAATAGAAGTATGACAACTCTTCCGTACGGACGAATCCATGTGAGTCAGCCCGTCCGACCTTACGGATGAATCTAAGTATGACATTCCTTCCGCACGGATAAATCCATATGTGTCGACCCGTCCGAATGGACGGACGAATAGAAGTATGACAACTCTTCCGTACGGACAAATCCATGTGAGTCAGCCCATCCGACCTTACGGATGAATCTAAGTATGACATTCCTTCCGTACGGATGAAGCAAAGTGTGACATCCCTTCCACACGGATAAATCCATGTGTGTCGATCCGTCCGAATGGACGGACGAATAGAAGTATGACATCCATTCCGTACGGTCGCATTCATGTGTGCTAACCCGTCCGAACCGAAGAATATATATGTGTCAACTCGTCTGCATGGAACAATCAAGGTTTGAATACCTGCCCATCGGACGAATCTAAGTTTGACATCCCTTCCGTCCGGATAATTATATGTGTGTCGACCCATCCGTTGAGGAATCATCGAAGTTTGAATACCTGCCCATCGGACGAATATAATTATAACTTTCTTTCCGTACGGACAAATCCATTTATGTCAAACCATCCGTACAAATGAATCTAACTATGACTTCCCTTCCATACAGATAAATTCATGTCTGATATTCTTTCCATTTCGGATGTGCTCATATGTGTCCACCACTTTGTACCATTGGATCTGGGTAATGTTACTTATGGCAGCCCTTCTGGCAATGGCAGATGTCACACATGTTACTCATCCGTCCATACCAATGGCTTTATGTATACCAACCCGTTTGTTCAGACGATGTTGTAGATGTTAGCTATTCGTCCGTCGGACGGATCTACTGATGTCAGCCCATCCATGTGCACAGTAATATATATGTTTGTCTGTCTGTGTCATCTCCGGAAGTAGTGATGCCATCATCCTTCAGACATGTCTGATGTTGTCTGGAAGATTTAATGCCATCGTATAATGCAGAATGCCTGTGTTCCATCTCTCCAGAGTGCAGAAATCTCATTGTGTCTTCAGGATGTTTCGGAAAGAACTGAATCCGGAAGGATACACCCTTTCCGAGCCGATGTCGGCTGACCCATGAAATGTGCAGGAATCTCCCGTGTTGGCCGATGTCGGTTGACCCATGACACATCCAAGATTCTACCTGTCGGTTGACCCATGAAATATGGAAGTCACTCCAGACCATTATGTGCTCCCTTTGACTCGTTTGTGTTCATTCGCTGCTCTCGCCACTCCTTACTTGTCATACCTACCCTTGACCTACACTTTCCCTTTCTTCTCCCCCTCGTCCTCCCTATATTTTTGACTTGGACTCACAATGCGTCGTATACCAGCTTGCCTATATATAAAGTGTTCCTGTTAATATCATCATTGATCTCCCTCTTCATCTCATCGTCTGTCTCTAAGTCCCAGTCTACGCTGCGCCAGTCCAGAAGCCTCGCCATGTAGCGAGTCAAAGACGCTGTGTACGAGTTCAGTGAAGTTCAGCGATTAGGTCAGCGACCCTTTTAGGAATGTGTCAGGTGGACACAGAGACGGATATCAGCGAGATATAAGAGAAGCGCGTGCGGGAACACAAATGCTCAGCAAGAGCAACGGAGAGGGGTATGAGCCAGTAAAAGCTATCTTTCTCGAGAGGAGGGCGGGGCCCTTATATACATGAAAACAGTCCGGTATCTAAAGTAGTAAATGAATGCCTTGTGACTTGTTAGGCGGTATTGAGCCTGTCAGGTTTTGCGGTGAGTGCGGGGTGAGTAGTTGTTGTCGGGTGGCGGGTATGTCGAGAGCTGGTGGTTTCGAGCCTAACACAAGGGTATCCCTTACACCAGCCCGGGTGTCGAAATTCTGACCATCCCTGGTCAAGGTCTTCTTCGGCGCCGAAGTTTTTCTCGTTCGCATCCATCTCCTCAACTCCCTTCATTCCTCGGCCTTAGTACACGTCCCTGGTCCGGTTCCTCCTCCATCCTCCATCCATCTCCGTCTCCATCTTCCAGTGTTTGGTCTTCATCCAGGTAGATCTTCGTGAGGTCTTCGCGCTCGATTAGTCGCGTGACCGGGATCGAGGACCGGGAGCGTGTGTGGTATGGAACCAGGCGGAAAGCCGCGAATCTCAGTTTTGAGACTGTGCCATCAAGCTCCGCAAGTCGGTACGATCCATTCGGGGTTCGACGCACGACGACCATAGGGCCAAGGTAGCGTGGCTTGGACTTGCGCCCGAGGTCGGTCTCGATACTCGAGTTGCGCACAAGTACGAGGGCTCCTGGTTTGAAGTTGAAGTCTCGCAGCGCTTCTCATGTGCTCGCTCGAACTGTCGTACAGACTCGAAGCGGCTTTTCAGCACTTTGTCATGGATGGCTGCGAGATCTTCGTCGCGCTTTTGGAGCTGGCGCATGCGTATCGCAAGTAGTTCGCTGGTGAGCAGTGTTTTGGCAGCAAAGGGCACTAGGAAGGTAGCTAGCGTGATATCAAATGGAAGAATGGGCTCCACACCGTGAGCCATGAAGAAGGGGGTATGCCCTGTTGCTTTTCTCGTTGTGACTCGATCTGCCCAGAACGTGTGAGGAGCCAGGGAGGGCCACCTTGCGATGTTGCCTTCACACGCCTTGATGAGGGACTTTCGTATTGTGCGGTGTTGCCATTCCACGACTCCGTTTGCACGTGAGTTGTACGCTGAGATGCGGATGTGGCGGATACCATATCGGTCAGCGAGGGTGTCAAGCGCAGCGACAAAGGCTGCGCCATTGTCGGTCACTATCTCCTCGACTGCTCCCCATCGACACAGTAAGTCTTCAAAGATAAACGCCGCCAGCGTTCTGCCAGTTTCGGTTCAAAGTGCTCGCCACTCCGGCCATGCGGTCAGCGAACAGCGAGCCTGGATGATGTACCGAAAACCTGTGGCATGGGGCATTAGCATAGTGTCAATGTACGCTTTACGAAAGAGAGGGGCTGGCGTAGCAACGGTCGGAGGGATGTGTATCTTTGTCGTCTGCCGGATCTGGCACTCATGGCACGTTGCGATGTGTTGCTTGACGTCGTGTGCAATGGTTGGCCACCAGAATCGGTCTAAGAGGGTCCGTAGGGTACTGTAGAATCCCTTGTGTCCGAGGCCATCGTGTGCTTCTCGTATTGTCGTGTTGCGTTGGGGAGGTGGCAAGATGAGTTGGTTGCGTCCTTGAGCTTGCCGCCGCCAGAGTCGGCCGTTGAGGACAAGGTACCGTTTTGATTTCTTGATCAGCGAGCTGCGTCCAGGTGTGGCTATGTTACTGGGGGTGACAGCCGTGAGGAGTTTGCAGATATCTTCTAGCTCAGTTTCAAGAGCTGCTTCTTTGTCTTGCGGGGTTGTTGGCACTTCCGGGGGTACTCCTACCTCGGTTTCAAAAACGCTGGCGAGGCGGTGTCGAACGTTCTGCCAGGTGTCGACCCAGATGCCGAGTGAGAGGACTTCATCTATCCATTCTTCTGGATCGCCATCGCCATCGTCTTCACCTGGGATTGGTTCGCGTCGGGAGAGGCCATCAGGACCTGTGTGTTTCTCCGCTGGTACGTGAACAAGCTTGAAGTCGAAGAGTTTGATGGCGGCAATCCACTGGTTCATTGCTGCATTGGGTTGGACGTCGGGGTTGCTCAGCATCCCTCGGATGTATTGCGCGTCCATTTCTACGATTAAGTCAGCAATGCCGACGATATGAACACGGAGAGCACGGAGAGCCCGAAAGAGGCCGTAGAGCTCTATCTTTGGCTGGGAATATCGGCTCTCGCGGTCATTCCAGCCGATAGAGCCAAAACGCGATGGCCGGCGCTGACCGTCTTCGCATTGCTGGGACAGAATCCAGCCGACTGCGTGCCATGAGGAGTCGACTGCTAGGAATACAGGGCGGCGTGCAGTGTAGTCGATGGGGATGAGTGCTTGAGAATTGATGATTGCTAACTTGAGGTCTTCCATGGCTTGATTGTGCTGTGCTGTCCAGGTGAACTCTGCATCTTTCCGTGTGAGGTTGACAAGAGGGCGGGCAGTTGCTGAGAAGTTTTTGATCCAGATCCTCATTGTTCCAGCCGTGCCTAGGAAGGCTCGGACGTCAGTGGGGGTTTTACATGTAGGCCAAGTCTTAATCTTAGCCGTTTTTGATTCGTCTGGGATCCTTCCTTCATAGGTGCATTTGTGACCGAGGATGATTACTTCGGGCACTGCAATGAATAGTTTGGGGGCTGATACTGTTGCGCCGGCGTGGCTGAGGTGGTGGATGACACGGTGGACATCAGTGAGGTGCTCCCACACGAAGCGTCAAATACCGGGGTTTGCAGGGATCACCTTGTATCCGGTGTCCGATACTTCATATCGCGATGCGGGGCCTCTGATGGCCGTGTCATCTACGAAAGGTTTTGCGATAGTTGGGATCTCAGGTTCAAGAATGAAAGTCACATCACCGTGGAAGACTGCAACCGCATTCGTTGCCCCTTGGGGTAGCACTGTGCACCTAAGTGCACCCAGGGGGGTCTGAAAACTTGTCAGGTCACGCGAGGATATGTCGAGCGTTCGGTGGTCATAGCCGACAAACAAATCCAACATGGAGTAGCACGCGCATGCCGCCATGCTCTCAATGAATTGGTCAACTGAATGGTGGTACGGCGGCATTGCGGATTGTCACTGCATTGAGGGGTTGGAGGTCGTGCACAAGGCATAATGAACCATTCTTCTTTTTGACACAGAACCAGCGGGATCTGTAGGAGGCGTTGGACGGCTCATAAACACCAGCAGCTATCTTCTGCTTGAGAAGCTCAATGACGTTGTCCATGATTCCTGTGGGTATGGGGATGTTCTTGAGTACCCATGGGGTGTGTGCAATTGTCGGGATTTTGACAGGGTCGAAGTATTCGTCGTGGAAGCGTCCGCGCTCAGCTTCAGTCCAGGCAAGAGCATGTTCATTAATTTTGAGGATGTGTTGGGCGAGGCGTTCTTCTTCAGGCCAGAGAAAGCCGTACCGGTTGATCTTCATCTCGTCAAGGCGTTCTTGCGTGAGGCGCAGGCCTGGGACGAAATAGGGCGGGTTAGCAGGAAGTGGTGGTAGAGAGAGTAACGGATCTTCGGGTCAGCAGCGAACGATACGGAAGTCCTCCGGTAATGATGCCGCTACTGGGTGTACTTTCTTCGCTGCTTTCTTGTACGCGAACGCAGAGGCGGGCAGCTCAGGAAATAGGTTTTGAGGGGTGGCATGGAATGCATTTGTCACAATGTGTCGTTCTGGAGCAGTCATGTAAGGTGGGGGAGGGTGGGTTAGGAAGGATAATGTGGTGATGATGCCCATAGTGGCTCGGCGTGCTTTGGTTGGGACTTGTATGATGTGGGACCGGTTGGCTGGATCGCAGACTGAGAGACTTACGCTGCCGTCTGCATTGTCTTCGAGTTTGCTGAGGAGGAGGTTGTGGAATGGTCTCCCGAGTAGGAGTCGAAATGGGGCATTTTCGACTACGTATGCATGCACATGGAAACTTACATCGCCTATGCGCATGAGCAGGTTCTCGGCGCATCCAAGTGTCCAGCTTGTTGAACTGTTTGCGCCTTCCATTTCTAGGCAGTTCTTGGTGTTGATAAGCGCACCTACTTCTTGGGCAAGGTCTGCGCGGATGGTGATGATTTGTGATCCTTGGTCGAGTACACCGGCATCAATTGTCTTACCATTCACCATTACATCTACTTCCCGGAGGGGGAGAGTGTAGTTGGCGGCGGCATGAACAGTTGCTGGTCTGGATGCTGGGGGTGCCGGTGTGTCGGTGAAGTCACTGGATTCTTCAAATGCGCCTGTCTCTATGCGTCGGGGCCTGAGTCGCTCAGCGAGGGTCTTCCGGACGGGGGCGCTGGCAGCGAGTACATGGGCTGGGGTCGTTTGCGTGAGTTTACCTTCTAACAGCCAGGCCACAAGTTTGTCTGTGAGCTTCTGGTCTTCAATGTTAGCTTGGTACTTGAACTGGGGTGCGCGGGATGCTCCAGCTGTAGGTAGGGTGGATGAAGTTGGTGCTGGTGCTGAGGTGGGTGGGGTTGGCAGAGCTGGAGCGACTTCAGGGAGTTTTGAGGATCTTGTCTGTCGTCTTCGGTTTTCTGCTGCAAAGACTTCATACATGTTGTATAGCTCCGTGTTCGGGGCTCCATCTTCCTCGCCATGGTCACTTGCATCCTCGGAGTGTCGCACAGCTTCAAAGCTGAGAGCTGTGTGCGGGGGCTGTTCACGAGCAAATGCTGCAGCGCCACTCGTCTGGATGGAAATGATAGGAGACTCATCTGGTTGTGCCTCTCTTCCCGCCAACCAGGTGTCGATGCCATGCTTGAGACCACGGCCGCTTCCATTGTTTGGGATGGCTTGGTTGTTTGCTAGGTATAGTCTGCCGCCTGAGACCATGGCACAGCCAGTGCGCACATACTCCTCCGCTGCAGGGCATCTTCGAACTATGTGGCCTGGCAGTGTGCAGAAAGCACAACCATCCTTCTTTGCTACCTTCCCGAAGAAGCTTGCCACCTCATCTGACAGTGAGGCGGTATGTATTTGCTGGCTTCGTGGTCGCTGGTTGATGGTGTTGGTGGGGGCTTGATAGGCTATGGTGGCAGCTTGTCCGAATTCGGGTAGTGGGAATGGGTTGGCTGTGTTTGGGAAGCGGTAGCTGATCTGTGCGTAAAGCACCAGCATAGGCCGGGTCCCGTACTGTGAGGTTGTGCATTTTCAGTACCATGTCCTCCAGTTCGTTGTCCTCCCGTGTGCTCGGTTTTGTAGGTTGGTCGGCAAAATGGACAGTTCTGGTTTCATATTCAGTTTTTGGGGGGTCAGGCTGACTAAATGCGAGGTTGCGATCGCGCTGAGTGTTGAGGTCACGTGAAAGGTTGCGGCTATGCTGAGTGCCGAGGTTGTGCGGGACGTCGCGGTCACGATGGTAGAGTGTTGGTTCATGGTCATACCATCTTGCACTGTGATCTGTCCTGGGTGGCTGCTGCGGCCATCGGCTGGTGTCAGCATGACCTGGATGGTTCATGGGGTCATCGGGGTACTGTGCGGAGCTAAAGGACCGCAAGTCAGCGAAGTACGCTCGGGAAGCGGAAAATACATCATCGAGGCTATATGGCTTGTTGCGTGGGCGGTTGGCGTGCAACAGGTAAAGCCGGCCTGCGATTGCGCTGCAGTCGTAGGGGTGGAATCCTCGGAAGAACTCAGCATCACGTTCTTCCTCCGAGATCAGGTTTGCAGAGCGCAGAGGGTTGCTGATGGCAAGGAAGCGTCTGTAGTAATCAAGGACATCTTTTTCTTCCCTCATTGTAGTTCTTGCTGATAGGGCAACAAGATCCATCAAGCCTTGTCTTGAATAATGTGTTTGTGCCTCCATGTCAGGGTAGAGTTTTTCCAGTTCTCTGCTGAAGACCATCCAGTTGCCGGTTGTGAAGCCGGGTAGGGATCGCCAGAGGTCTTTGAGGGAGTGTGGGATGTAGTGGAGCGTGGTCTCCACTTTTTGTTTTTCAGTCAGCTGATGACCATCAGCAAGCTCGCTGTAGTCGCCAAGGAAGTCCGCGATGGGTTCATCAGGTAGCCCAGCGAAAAACGGAGCTTTTGTGGGGCGTGGCATTGCTGCCGGGCCAATAACTGTGTGGGAAGGCATACTGGGGGCAAGAGGGACAATGAGGGGTAAGGCTAGTGACCGGTATGAAGCGAAAGGAACTGTAGGAGGTAAGGTCGGCGGTAGGGATGGAGCTAAGGCAAGCGAGCGAGGTAACGAGGAAGAGCGAGGACGTGTGGGCTGGGTTGGTGCTAAGGGCGTTGTGCGGAAAATTGGTCGGGCTGGTGGGAACAGTGGTCTAGCGTGGGGTAGAGTTGTATTGGCTAGAACCGAGTCGGTGGGGGCTGGATTAGTAGGGGCGGTGATGGCAGGGATTAGGCTAGCTGGGGCAGTGGCGGCGTTGACGGAAGTGGGGCCGGCAGGAGCTAGGTTGGTGGCAGTGGCAGAGGCCAGATCGGTGGTGATATTGGTAGGGTTGGGGTTGGCAGAGACTGGGTTGGCGGCGGCGGCGTTGGCAGGGTTCGAGTCAGCGGAAGTTAGGTCGGCAAGAGCTGAGTCAGCAAGGGCTAGGCTAGTGGGGGTTGGGTCGGCAGGAGGTAGGATGGGGCGAGTAGGCAGTAGGGAAGAACAAGCAGGAGAGCGCTGGCGGGCAGGGGATGCTGCTGCTGAGCTCAGAAAGCTCCCTGGGAGGCTGGAAGAGATCGAGATGAGGGGTGAGGAAGGTTCGTCGGTGAGGACTGAGCTGGAGGCTAAGGACTGGCTGGGTTTTCGGACGGTGGGGGCGGGCGTTGCTAGGGAGCTCGGGGGCTGTCTAGGTTTTGTGAGGAATTTACCTGTTTTATTATCGTGGGGTGGCAGGTTTGTTTTCTTGCTCATACAAGAAGGGGTGGGACGTGGGGTGACAACAGTGGGAACCACAAGTTGTAACCGAGGGGACAAAATCTATTGGAACTTCACTTGAAGGTGGGCTCCAGTTGTAGTGAGTCAAAGACGCTGTGTACGAGTTCAGTGAAGTTCAGCGATTAGGTCAGCGACCCTTTTAGGAATGTGTCAGGTGGACACGGAGACGGATATCAGCGAGATATAAGAGAAGCGCGTGCGGGAACACAAATGCTCAGCAAGAGCAACGGAGAGGGGTATGAGCCAGTAAAAGCTATCTTTCTCGAGAGGAGGGCGGGGCCCTTATATACATGAAAACAGTCCGGTATCTAAAGTAGTAAATGAATGCCTTGCGACTTGTTAGGCGGTATTGAGCCTGTCAGGTTTTGCGGTGAGTGCGGGGTGAGTAGTTGTTGTCGGGTGGCGGGTATGTTGAGAGCTGGTGGTTTCGAGCCTAACACAAGGGTATCCCTTACGGCCACAGCCATCGCCATCGCCGCCATCACCTTCCGAGCCGCCGACCTCGAATTTGCCGCCATCGCCTGTCAAGTAGAAACTACACCGTCGCCATAACCATAACCATCGCCGCCTTCGACATCCAAGCTGCCAGCCTAGCCATGCCATCACTGTTGCCTTAGTCCCGAGTGGCCGCCGTCAGCCATTTGCCAACGTAAGCCACAGAACATCGGACACCGTCTGCACTGTCTTAGCCACCACCTTTTGACTCCTACCCATCTCGCATTTCAATGCTCTCCCCCCTCTCCTTCTCGTTCGTCACGCCTTGCCTCACCTCACTCACGAGTCGTCTCTTCTTGGCCCCTGAGCTTCCTTTCCTCCTGACTAACCACCACGCAGAATCCCCTCTGCTTCGGACTCACACGGACTAGGCTCTGTACACCGCAGCTGCCTGCATGTTCCTTGACATGAGCAGGCTGCCGCTGGCCACCTCAACAGTGTATGTGGCACGCCTGGTGGTGCCGTGTTGTGAGCATTCTAGCTGCATCTGTGCCTTGGTCTACGCTCCTCATGTGCTCTTTATCTCAGCCTTGGTCAAATGTAGTGTTTAAAAGTCCAGTTGCACGAACTGCAAAAAGACCGGAACCGGACCGGACTGCAACCGGTTGCAACCGGACCTACGGTTCCGGTCCTAGAGTTTTGGGGGCTGGGCCGGTTGCGGTTCTTCAGAATCCGAATTTTGCCAGAACCGCCACAGGGCCAGTTGGGACCGGTCCCAACCGGTTTTTACCTTGGTTTTTACACGAACATGCAACGCTCGACTTTTATGCCAACATCAACGATGACAACGACCACCAAATACGACAACGATTACCATTTCACCCGGGCCAGCGACTCGGCAATCGGACCGGCATCAATGACAACAACCGCGCCGACATCAACTCAAGTTACTCGACTCACCAACTACTACAACCGACCGCGACCATTCCAAGTCATCAACGACGCCGACTGCAACGACACCGACACCGACGACGCCGACAACTCGACAGTGGCCACGACGACAACTACAACGGCCGCAACGACTTAGACGACACGACGACCACCTCGGGCCAGAAACTCTGGACTGGCATCAACGAGAATAACCGCGCCAACACCAACGACTACGACCGTCGACCACGCCCATTCCGACATCAACAGCCGCAACGACTCGGACGACACGACGACAACCGCAACGACGACGACACGCGCCACATTCAATTACAACAACGACACGCTCCACAGCGACGACACGACGACAACCGCAACAGCAACATGTCGACAACCGCAACAGCAACACATCGACGACCACGACGATGGCCGCGACGACGACGAGAAGGGCGTCGGGCTCCAGCGAGGACGATTGCGATGGGATCCGCGTCGCGGTGGGCCACTCGGAGGCTCACGCACCATCACTGCCAGCTGTGGATTGTACATTATATTATTAGATAGTCCTGTAATTACTGTAGTTTCTAAAACAACAAATTTATTTACATGTGTGGCCACCGCAACATATGCGGTTGCAGTCGGTTTTTGACCAGTTGCAACCGGCTCAGGATGAGCCGGTTTAGACCGCGATGACCGGTCTTTTGAGAATCCGGCAACCGGGTGGGACCGACTCCTGTCGGCTCGGTCCGGTTTTGGGCTCGGGGGATGAACCGATGGATCGGTCCCGGTCCCGGTCTTTCCAAATTAAGCAAAAAAACCGGACCGGACCGGACTTTCAATCACTAGTCAAATGTAAAGTAAGCAGTCAGCAGTCTATATTTCCTGATGCATCAGCAACACGACAGTCGCTTAAATTTTCGCTTATTTGAGTAATAATCCAATTAAGTGTCCCTAAGCGGGATTAAGCGTACATTAATCCGATTTCAGATCAGGTGCCGTCTAAGTGCTGTTAAGCAAACAAGTAGATTCATTTTCTTAAATTGGGCTTATTTCTCGGATTATATTTCCGCTTACTGAGTAATCATATGTCTTATTGTTCAATCACCAATTAAGTCCAAATTAATCCATTGTTCAGAAAGCGGGTTTACGACTAAGCAAGCGACTAAGCAAGTTAAGAAAGACGACGTGATCGACAAATTTGGTTGGTATAATAAAAGATTTGATTTCCCGACGCCTGGACCGATACCGATACGAACACAGTACGAACACGATAACCATGGCCATATGATTGTCGACAGCTTCAAGAAAAAATATATACTATTAGAAGTGATTAGCACAGTAACAAACAAATGTTGAAGACTCACCATTAGCGGAATGCCAGAGCGGCACGTTCACTGAACAGTTGCTCGTTTTCCGATGGCGCTGTTGCCTTTGACGTCCTCGCCTTTTGGTTTGTTGCAACCAACCGCGCATCATAAAGGATTGTTTCCATTGCGTTACGGGGAACTTGGCCCAATAGCGACATAAATTCGCGAGTCGCTCCACCCCAAAGTCCGTCCGAGAAAGGTTGAGGTGGGCCGTTGCACTGCTCAACCTTCCACACAGCAGTCTTCGTTGCCTTGCGCTTGCGTTTGATGCCTGTGCTCACCTTGTCCTCAATGACAAGCTTGATGTCGATCTCACCATTTGCGAGTAGGGTAAGCGTGCGTTCAAGCTGCAAAGATCTAAGCAGATGGAACACAAGCCCAAAGGGTCGACACTCACCGCGGCGGCAGCAAGGCCCATGGCCCCCTCGTATCCTTGGGTTTCCGAATCCAGCTCCGTGACAATAACGCGAGATGTGGTTGCGTTGAGATGTGATGCGAAAACCTGTAAAAAAAGGGGGCCACGCCACATGCCCGTCCACTCCTACAAAATGTCAGAAATGTGCGTATGAATCAACAGAAGCGAAGCAAAAACTTAAACTCACCTTGTCGTTATCAGAGAAAGAGTCAGAAAACAGGAAGCGGTAGCTCTGCATCATATCCACTGCAAATGCCACACGAGCATTGTACTGGAGATAGTGATCATCACTTGAGAATAAAGAAATGATTGTCGAGGTCGCGGCTGACGTGAAACTGTTGCGCCACTCGGAAAATCGTTGGTTGATCTAAAACGTGTTGTTAGTACTTCATAAAAAAGTACGAGAGATTCTTACCAGGCTAACGGTCGTAGGGATTTCAAACGGCACATCAATATATACATGGCTCCAGATAACCGCCAGTGCCTCGACTAGTTCGCTCTCGTCGATGTTGAAGGGGTCGTGTACATTCCCCCCCGCCCAGTGCCAGATTGTCGGGACAACATCGCGGCGGAATGCCGGGTGTGCGTCCGGAGGAAGATCCTTGTTCGTGATCTTCTTGCTGGACTCGCTCTTCACAGCGCGAGGTGCACCAAGCATGGCCGGCCAATTCTCCATCTTTGTCTGCGTGATCTCTCTCTTGCGGATGGTCTGGGCCGCGGCTCCTGTCTAAGAAGAAAGGGATCAACATGAGAATACAGGCATGTGAGAGGTACTACCAAGGCGTCCGTAGACATGAGCGACGTAGACAATAGTCCAAGCTGCGCGTCTTCTGGAGTAGCCAGTATGTAACGTCCCTGGTCAGTATTGTCATTGTCATCGTTGTCGTAGTAACCATGGGAGGGCGGCGGGTACATGTCCACATCAGCGCCATCCTGTGGAGTGTTAGTTTCAAAGTTGAGGTGTGAGACAGCGAAACTCACAATGTCATGATTTTCGTTGAGTGACTCGGATGAGAACGCAGGCAAATTTTCGGTGGCTTTATTTGAAGCGAATGAGCCGATTGAAGCTGGCGAGTCTCTCTGATTCGAAATGACTTCAATGATGTCCTGGAGGCTTGAAGCATGAATGATGCACCACATGGAGCGGGGGCAATCACTCACCATTGATGGGAATCGGTCGCTGCGCTTCGGAAGGTTGGCCAGGGCATCGCGATACTCACCCTCATTTGGTTCAGAAGACATGCGGTACCTGAGTCCATCGTCGGAGGAAAGCATGGGCTTGGTCTGACGTCCTGAGGATGTAGTGAACTCGGTATTTGCGATCGTTACACGACTTTGGGAACTGCCCGGACCCTCCCAAGTTTGCAGCGGCTGGCCGGGGGCTTGAATCGTGGACATCCATGATTGGACCCTCCTCACAGTGTGAGGACCGGATATACCATCCTTCTCGTTGGAGACGCTGTGGGATAAAAAACCCCAGGCGCAGTCCCAGTGAAAGAGGGTCGTCTCAGTGAGTTGAAGCATGGTGAGAAAAAATAAAAAACTGACGTGTTCGGCTTTCGGGGATAATGTGGCGTGGGCAAGTCGAGAACTGACTCGTCGTCCTCGTTGCCCGCAACCGATTGACCTTGTGTTTTTTCAGCCTCCACCTCCTGACGATACAGGGCTCTCTCGACCCTCGTCTTCTTGACCTTTCCTTGCTTTTCCTCTTCCCCATCGATGTTACTGCCCGTATTCACTAGGTGAAAGGTGTTAGGAGTATCTCAGTTGGGTGTGTCACGCAAATAGTCACCTGCGTTGTTGCCACCAACTCTTTGTTCAGCAGGAATCGCCTCTCGAATCACCTTGTCATTTGGTACTGGCAGACCAGGTTTCTCGGCTCCTGGTTTTCAGGTTTAGCATCGTATGTCTTTGATTTGTTGACTGTATCTGTATACGCTTACCTGTCCCCATTCTGGTGGTTGCAGCCATGTTTGATCCAAATACCGGTCTTGCTCGTGATCGGGGCCCGGGCCCTGGTCCCATCAAAGTGTTTAGTCTTTGCCTGTTGCGTTCCTCTACCGCAGCGACTTTACGGATCCCCGCTTTGCGAGTTTCTTCTCTGGCTTGTTTGTCTTCCTCGGCCTTTTCATCATCGGCCTTCTTCTGTTCATGGGTGCGTCTCTTTGGGCTCAAATCTACCACCCCGGGGTGCTTATCCTTGTTAGCAGCGCGAGTGCTTAGGCGATTCATGTAGACAAGGTGGGAACGTGCAAGGGGGAACAGAAGAGAAAAGGAACCAAAGAGGAGGAAGGCAACGGGGGTTGTTTACTGTCGTGAGTCAGTTGAGTCGGTTGAGTGAAAATCAACAAAAATGCACTAAAATTTGGGCTCCGTACAGGTACTAGCCCTGTTCCGTTGCAAATTATCTTAGCATGCCCCCGTTCTGTTGCTCGTCAAAACACAAGTCAAAATTATTGTCTCAATGCAAGTCACAACATGCCCCGTTCGATGTATCCCTGTCCCCACCCCGGCTGTGGGAGGGTCTTGAGGAACAAATCCGGGTTAACCCAGCACTGTCACTCCAAACATGGGTATTCGCATCATCCACAACGACAACGCTCACCATCAACACCACGCTCACCATCGTTTGCACTGCCTGCACCGTCCCCTCCGCCAGATCAACCCCCCTCACGTCACCGCACTGTGACTCCTGTTGTCGACGAAGATGAATTAGGTGGTGGGTCAATAGTGGACTACCACTTAGAATTAGACGGTCAGCCTTGTTCTCTGTTTCTCTTTGCTTCTCTGATCACGTCTCTGATTATTTTTTTTAAATGCCAAGGCCAACTTTTTGACGAGGAAGGCTTACACCTGCATGGGGAACCCAATCAACCGGACGACTGGTATCCGTATACTGACCGCGTCCAGTTTGAAACAGCCGACCTTTTCTTCCGTCAGATTCAATTGTCCGCCTCGCAAATCGACACCATTCTGCGCTTATGGTCGGCCACTCTAGTCGGATCTGTATCGTCTCCACCGTTTCAAAACCACAGGGACATGTACAAGACCATTGATCAGACACTACATGGAGACATTGCATGGAGTAGTTTTACGCTGAAATACAATGGTGAAATGCCGACTGACGATATTCCAACTTGGATGACCGCAACATACCAGATTTGCTACCGTGATCCGCGTGTGGTGATCCACGGCATGCTCGCTCACCCTGGCTTTAAAGACCACATGGACTATGTGCCGTATCGCGAGTATGACCCTAAGACTCAGACACGGCGGTGGCGAGATTTTATGTCAGGTGACTGGGCTTGGATGCAAGCAGTGTGTAGTTTTATTTGTCTTTTTTTGGGGCTAATCGTTATGTTGCACGATAGGATGAAATCGCAAGGGACCCATCAACACACGGGTCTACGTTCGTCCCAGTCATTCTCGGCAGCGACAAAACAGTCGTCTCCGTGGCCACAGGTCACACGGAATACTGGCCGCTATACCTGTCAATTGGTAATGTTCGCAACAATTTGCGCCGAGCACACAAGGGAGGAGTCGCGGTAATCGGCTTCTTGTCGATCCCGACGGGTGAGTCTATACACCAAGCCGTCATCCGAGTCCTCTGGCTGACACTAATATAGCAAAGAAGAAGCATGCTCCTTCACTCGAGTTCCGCCAATTCAAACGCAAGTTGTTCCATGGTTCGATTGCCAAGATCCTACAACCACTACACACAGCGATGACGATACCAGAATTGGTTCGGTTTGGTGATGGCCACTATCGACGCGTCGTGTATGGTCTGGGGCCCTACATTGCTGACTATGAAGAACAAGTCCTTTTGGCGTGTATTGTACGAGGTTGGTGTGCAAAGTAAGTGTCGTTCAACGTGTCTGATGGAGTGACTGACTCATCGTGCACAGGTGCATGGCTTTTCCAGACAACTTGGACGCAGGAGGGTCACTACGCACTCGAGAGCATCTCGACACTCTATTCGAAGAGACCACACCCGGCATTATGTGGGACCAGTACGGCGTTGCAGGTGA
The DNA here is from genome assembly GCA_021525775.1 of Lactarius deliciosus. Lineage (NCBI taxonomy): Eukaryota > Fungi > Basidiomycota > Agaricomycetes > Russulales > Russulaceae > Lactarius > Lactarius deliciosus. The sequence continues at coordinate 2,068 of JAKELK010000458.1, read as the reverse complement.
TACTATGGTATGTCTTCCACACCGCGCTTGTGCTGTTAATATATCCCCGATAGCCATTTACTTCCCACTTTCCGCGAGCGGACATGTACGAACTACTGGCACCGGATATCTTACACCAACTCATCAAAGGTGCATTCAAGGACCATCTCGTTGCGTGGGTAGAGCAATATCTTGTGACGGAACACGGGCCTACACGAGCACAAGAGATCATGGACGACATAGACAAGCGGTGCGTCGTGCTCGACTATCGCCCTCATATATGCTGACACAGCGTGTTAGTATTTCTGTCGTCCCTCCCTTTTCGCGTCTCCGTAGATTCCCTCAAGGTCGTGGCTTCGAGCAGTGGACCGGAGACGACTCTAAAGCGTTGATGAAGGTCTACCTACCGGCCATCGAGGGCCATGTCCCTTCAGACGCTGTGCGCTGTTTTCGCGCGTTTCTCGAATTTTGTTACATTGCCCGCTCTGACACCATTACTGAGCAAACCATACTGAGGTTGGAGGACGCATTGAAACGGTTCCATGACTATCGTTCGATATTCCAGGCCACGGGGGTTCGCGTCGACATTTCCTTACCGCGACAGCACTCAATGATACATTATCCGATGCTCATTCGATTGTTCGGTGCCCCGAATGGCCTCTGCTCTTCAATCACAGAATCCAAACACATTAAGGCTGTGAAAGAGCCTTGGCGACGATCCAACCGGTACCACGCATTGTTACAGATGCTTGTTACTAACCAGCGACTTGACAAGCTCGCAGCTGCGCGAGCCAACTTTGAGGCCAAGGGACTGTTGGATGAAGATGCTCAAGGTGGTCGTGCTGGGACCCAAGGTACGTCTCGTGTCATTAATGATTGAACCGTCACCCACATCTTCTCTTTAACCATTCCAGGTGAACGTGGGATTAGCAACCACCCCAATGGCGTCGACGATGAGACGCAACCTCAGCCTCAACCCATTATCAACCGTTTGCGAGCTGAAGAGAGCGATGTAAAGCTTGGGAGTGCCCCACGTGAGTACCGTTGTTTCGAACCGATGTCAAACTGACTTCAGTCAAGGAGGACGGCACGCGTCTGACGTCGCCTCGCTGACCGATGAACTCAAGGTGCCCCACCTTCCACGCCTCATAAACCGATTCCTATGTGGGCAACTCGACGGTAATGGGGATCATGAAGACCCCAATCACACTTGTCCAAGATATATGGGTCGTATCCGCGTCTTCAACCGTGCAACCGCAATGTTCCACACCCCCAGTGACCCAAGCAATGATCAAGGCATGCGACATGAGGTCATTCGGGCGACACCTTCGTGGCTCAAGGGAAAACCACGCTATGACTGTATCTTTGTCAACAGCAACAACGAGCTTCATGGCATGCGCGGGATGGAGATCGCGCGAGCCATTCGCTTCTTCTCCTTTGTGTATCTTGGTGTCACTTACCCTTGCGTTTTAGTTCACTGGTTCAGTCGCATCTCTGAGGAACCAGACGAAGACACGGGAATGTGGATGGTCACTCCGGATTTTGTCCGTGGGGATCCTATCCTTGCAGTCATCCATGTTGACTGTATCTTTCGCGCGGCCCACTTAGTCCCGATATTCGGGAACTCATACATTCCTGATCATATCACGCACGATAACTCACTGGACAATTTCAAGGGGTTCTATGTCAACCGGTTCGTCGACCATCACGCCTTTGATTTCGCGTCTTAGGCAACACACGAGAAGACCGAGTTTCTGGTAAGTATTCCCGCCGTTTTCCGAATACCATCGAGTTGACTCCCAACGTTTGCTGCCTTCTTTTCTAGTACATCACGTCGTTGACCCCCGACATGTTCGCTACCTTCGCCATTCAAGTACATCGCATCAAGTTGACTCCCGACATCGCATCCAGTTGACCCCGACATGTTCGCTGCCTTCGCCGTTCAAGCACATCGCGTCATCTAGTACCATTTTCCAAGTATGCTAGGATACATTGCACGGCCACTGTTCCATGTAGTAAACCTTACATTTTCCGAGTACAATAATGAGATGTTCGCTGCGTTCACTACTCTACTTTGCGAAGGCGACTT
>JAKELK010000457.1:0-40263 GCA_021525775.1 Lactarius deliciosus | reverse complement strand
CAGAGCTCAGCGACGTTGACAGTTTGCAGGAGCTGTACAGAAGGAGGTGGATATATGCGCTTCAATAAATGGAATCGGAGCGCGAAAATAACACGTGACACACCGCTCCAGCACAGAAATTTTCACTCGGGCACCAGGCTTGCACGGGGGCAAGCGTACTTGCGAGGGCAATGTGGCCGTGAGAGGGACAGTCGGACTAGCAACGGACGTCACCAGCGTAATCGATGGAACACTAGTCAATACGCCGGAGGTGGTTGATACTTGAGGAACAGCACGCGCTACGTTGATGGCGTAGCCGGCGATGGTCCATTTAGCGAATATCATAGTGTTGGCCGCGACTCAGTCAAGAGGACCGGGGTGCGCTGGCTGGGAGAGGATGTGACACTATTTGAGGGTTCGCTACTACTAGGTAGGCAGCAATCTAGTGATCGGCGGAGGCCTGGCGAATACCACTCACTGAGGTATTGTCGAGTCGTCGCGGTCAGATGATTCCGCGGAGAGACAACACAAATTCCTGCATTGGTCATAAGCAAGGTCATGAGAACCCTTCGCTATTGATATCTGCCTCGCGACGGCGTGGTTCTTTTGGGGAATCAGCTCAGCTCAGATCTGCCGTAATAACCTCCCACCCAAGTAACAACTGTGATACTACTGTATGGGCTGTCCCAAGGCCCTAGGGTTGACCGTAAGTGCGAAGCCTTTGAAGGGCATATACAGTACGAACAGGAACAGTGTGTATTTCTTGATTATTTTCTTCACACCTCGTCCGGTGACCTGGCCACGAAATATTTCGTAAGCAGGAACCACATGTACAAGGTCACATGTCACATACACTTCAGGACTTTCTACATTACTGCACCCTCGTCTCGACCACCATGCACGCTCCACGTGAGGCGCACCGTCGGCTTGTCGTCCGTACTCCCCTCGTCGCAGCCTCCACCGTCGGTACTCTCCGGACTGCGAGCGAACTGAAGTACTTGAGGACTGACTGAAATCGTACATGAAGAAGCCGAAACGACAGCGAGATTAACCGATTAACCCCCTCAAGTACTACTCTATACCCAGATGACCAGCTTCGATACCGGATTCAAGAACTCACGCAGTACAGTTGTACAGTGAGGTGGACCTACTGCTTATTTTACCCGCATGCTTCGCAGTCTATGAGTACAACAAGGGTTCACCTTTCTTTGGAACGCCCGGGGAACGCGGGACCCGTAAAAACCCAAGGCAATCATCATCATCTCCAAAGACCGCGCGCTCTTCCCGCTTGTCGTTGATGATGACAACTACCACACCGACTGTAGCCGGTGGCTGTCTTGACTATGTCGCAAACATGTCCCTTCTTCGTACTGTCTGAAATGAGAATCGTTCAAAATAACTCAGGCCACTGGCATACTGTACTCCTTTACTGTAAGTTACTGTCCTGCGTGTTGTCTTTCTCGATCTTGGACTCGGAATCGCAGCCGTCTCACGTGACTCTTACGACGTACTGTACCTGTACGGCCTAGTAAGGTCCCGTGCAATTGTCGTTTAGCAAATGACCAACCTCGAGTAATCTAGTAATCTGACAGACAGGTCATTTGCTGAATACAGTACGCTTTATCGAGAAAAACGTAGGACGATGCGAGCTCACTGACGAGCACCGGCAGACTCGGACTCACCGTGGCTACATAGCTAATTCAGGTTCCATAATATACAGTAGTTACATACGAGGTGTCGACCCCGTCGACGGGGACCTTGCTTGTTCGGGTTCCATAACATACAGTAGTTTCATACTGACGCAGAACCAACCTGAAGATCGTCGTGCCAGTGATCACGGCTTCGTCGCAAGTATCAATAGTTTTCGCCATTCTGCCATTCTTGGCCAAGTGTCGCTCACTCGTTCAACACCCCGATCGTGCCGCACTCGATAGTTGTAAAGTCACCAGACTCTAAAACACTGGAACGGGTGAATAATTGCACAGCGGGGAGGATAGCAGTCAGCAATCGAACGGGATCGCGCAGAGAGCGGCATATCAGTGGAGCGTGCCGCATGGAAGAAGTTGGTGGCACTTACTGTAATCATGTGAACCTCCTCCCCTCCTAGGTGTTCAATGTAGACAAAAGTGGTGAAACGACGACAGATGGGGAAATGATGGTCACTGCCGACGGTAGCGGATCGTGAGGAACCGAGCACAACGTGCCAGTGCGAAAACGTAAGACCCTTGCATATAGGACGCCAACGGCCTTTCACGGTCGGTGCCCTTCTGTGGCGAGGAACGTGTCGCAGGTTCGGGGATACTGTATTAGGGCTGGATGTATGCCTGACTACATATCTCGGCCCACGGGGCCGCTGGAGCGAGAATGGAAGTATTATTTTGAACCCGCGACGCAAGGCATGGTTATCCATACCACCGCACGATTCTCCTTCGCGTAAACACCATATCGGCGATGCGCATTGCAGTACTGGGGCGGCGTAGGAGTGGATCAAGTGGATTAGAACCAGAACCACAATCAGATTCGGAGGGGCAGCTACCGGAACCGGGAGTGCCGCGTTGTTCGCTGGGGTCAGCTAGAACCGAAAGGGAGATAATCGGGCGAAGTGGGTGGACTTTTGGCATGATGTTGGGTCGACGGGCGATGAACGTCGATGAACATACGAATGGACTAACAATCATGGGGGATTGGCCGTGGTGACAAGGTGAGCAGGGAAGGCAAATTTCCTGTTATTCGTGCCGCCGGTCCAGGTACAGTAGACAATTCGGCTGTTAATACTGTACTGTAAATTCTGGTCAGTTGATCACGCTCTGAGGTAACCTACAGTTCACTTCACTTCACGATCTCCTGGGCTCTGGTTTTCACCGAACGTCCTCGTCGTCGGCTACTAAGATGAGCGCGACGACTGATGTGAACCGTGACAGGACCCGAGATAGAGATTGTCACCCCGTGCCTTGTGATTTGAATAGAACGATCAGCCACGGCTCACGAGAGGGGCCAGCGCCTGCTTCTCATCACGTAACTGTGACTCAGACAATCCATTCTGGGTGTCATTTAAGACTCCTTTTACAGTGCCCACCCTCTTACAGTAACTTACTGTATGCCAGTGGTTACCGCGAATTTGCCAAGGAAATTGCCCAAGCCTAGTTACTGCGAGTTCATCGTAATCTGAAAGTCTGTCATCGGGACCTGGCAGTAGGGGCACCTTGGCAGAAGCATAAATTTTAACTTCGAGGCTCTCCGTGGGCGTCCACACGACTCTGACAGCATTGTACTGTATTTGCTTGGGATTATGCGCTCAGTTCGATGACCTTATTCTGAATGGTACCGATTTATGGTGCACGTTCCTCTCTAGAGTCTAGATCCAAGGAGATAAATGAGTTCGTGGACTTGGCTATACGATTTCGGATATTCAAAAAACCCTCGTTTGGGTGGGTGCACAGTCGGTTCAAGATCCGTTCCCAATTTAAACATCGTGTCTCACAGGAGCTAGTGCCAACCCGAGGATCGTAGACAAACGGCATCCTATTCGCGGCATCTTTGTTTTTGTTTGGGAAATTTCGGGCGTTGGTCCGTGTCAACGCACGTCATGCGGATTCGCATCTCTGTAATCTTTCCTACACAGGTGTCACTTTCTGCATACTGCGAACCGAAGATGTTCTAAGGCGAAACACATGTCGGTCTGAATGCGGGCTTTGCATCCAAGGTTCTATACACACTAGGATCCATCATGCCTCTGTCAAGGTGGCCTAGGGTATTTATAATCTCTCTCGTGTTCAAACTAAAGCTGCACCAGGCTCGTCTACAACCTGCGTTTTTCTCATCATGCTATCTAAGCGTGCAATTTTGGCCTTGCTGGCCGTGCGCGCCCTCTCTGCTCTTGCTTCACCAGTAGACAGGCTCGTAGTCCAAGAACCCCTCTCTTACCCGGTGTCAGATCATACCTGCGCTGGCCCAGAGTCGACGGAAGACCTAGCTTCTACCCCAGAGGTCCACCTTGACGATGCCTTATTCACTGGTATCCGAAAAGGCGAAACGGATCAGTTCTTGGGCATCCCATTCGCACATCCACCGTGAGTACCCTGCTTTCACTATCCTGTAAAGCTTCTCACGCTGTTTTGCACACAGGACGAATGAACGGCGATTGAAGCTACCAGAACCCCTTCCACCGTACGAAGGCCTTTATTACGCTCAAGAATTCGGCAAGTCTTGCCCACAGCAACGTCTGGATCTTCCGAACGGGCTGGACTCGCAGCTAGTCAAAGATGTCAGCGGCCTCGTGAATATACTCTTGGACCAACTTACCCCTCAGGACGAGGACTGTAAGGAAATGTTGTCCTCCCTATCAGCCGCGAGTGAATTATTGTCCAAGGTCTGACCATCAACGTTGTAAAACCCTCAAGTGCAACTTCTGCGTCTAAGCTCCCCGTTATATTTGTGCGTATTTCCACAATCGCTGGGTGCGACGATGTTGACTTGGATAAATACATCGTTTCAGTGGATTTTCGGGGGTGGTTTCGAGATTGGTGGAACCTCTACGTTTGTCTTCTTTTTTTCGATTCGATTCAACTTCTGAGATCTATCTCCGCAGTTATGATGGTGGCAGTTTTGTTGCTCGTTCTATTGACCTTGGCCAACCGGTCATTTACGTCAGCGTAAATTATCGGTGAGGTTTTTATATCCCCAAGACGGGGGTTTCTTACTGATGCCGATTGTTTCCAGGCTTTCTGGTGCGATGGGTAACTTCTTCCCACATGGATCGGGCTCTGATCTCTGTCCTCGCAGCATTCGGTTTCTTACCTGGAAAGGAAGTCAAAGCGGAAAAGGTCGGAAACCTTGGTCTCCAAGATCGTGAGTGGACAGCGCTCTTGCCTGCGTGTTTTCACTCACACTCGTTATGTCTGCAGAACGCCTGGCCCTGAAGTGGGTGCAGACCTACATCTCAGAGTTCGGTGGTGACCCATCGAAAGTGACCATGTGAGCAGCACCTTGTATCACACTTAGTTGGTTCCGTCGACTAACTGACCACAGCTGGGGAGAGAGCGCTGGTGCTATCTCTGTGGCTCACCACATGATAACGAACAACGGAAATAATGAAGGGCTGTTCCGTGGTGCAATCATGCAGTCCGGCGGACCCATCCCCGTCGGAGACATCGAGAACGGGCAGCGGTACTATGACTTCATGGTCGAAAAGACCGGTTGTAGCAAGGCTTCGGACACACTCGACTGTCTTCGTAAGGTGCCGTACAACACGTACAAGAAAGCAATGGACGACTCTCCGAGTTTCTTCGCGTATCAGGTGAGGGCTTATTGCCTTGTCGTCGTTGTGTGATCGGGTGCTTGACAGTTCCACAGGGACTTGTGCTAGCCTGGTTACCCCGTGTCGATGGCGTCTTCCTGAAAGAGCCCACACAATATTCTGTCTTGCGTGGCAACGTGGCGAACGTACCGATGATTGCAGGTGTGTCCGCTGAGCCTATTCGCGACAGAGGCTGACCTGGCATGTCAGGAAACTGCGACGACGAAGGCTCGTTATTCTCGATATCCACGATAAACATCACGTATGTGGGATCCACCGCACGTCGATGCACATCGAATCTTATCTCCCTCCAGGACCACGGCCGAACTGAAGGACTATATGAAACTGTACATGATGCCTAAAGCCAAGGACAGCCAAATCGACCTCCTTCTCAAGTACTACCCGGATGACCAGCGGGCCGGGTGTCCTTTCGACACCGGAATCAAGAATGCACTCAGTACGGTCGCTCGCACCCAAGAGTCACAATTTAGCAATACTCACACAGCGATGGCTAGGTCCACAATTCAAGCGTACGGCAGCGCTTCAGGGCGATTTCGTGTTCCACGGCCCGCGTCGGTACTTCCTCCAGCACAGGGCCGACAAGCAGAAGTCGTGGGGGTTCAGTACGTTTGATCCATGATGACGTTTGACCCGCTGCTTATTTCACCCACGTGCTTCGTAGTCCACAAACGTGGCAAGGATTTGCCCTTCGTCGGAGCGGTAGGGGCTTGACTTGCTTCCCACGCCCGTCACAGGCTAACATCTCGCATCACTTTTCAGGCCCATATAACGGACGTCCCCAACTCCTTCGCTGTTGGCCCTGTCCTCTCAGAACTCAGGGACTATTTCATCCGCTTCACCAACAACCTCGACCCTAACGGCAAGAGGGGTCTCGGGGTTCCGTGGCCCCAGTGGGACCCGAAAAAGCCCAAGGCAGCCATCTTCCAAGACAGCACCCTCTTCCCGATTATTATCGGCGATGACAACTACCGCACTGACGCGCTCAACTATGTCGCGAACATGTCCTTACTTTACCCCATCTAAAGCAGAAACGCGCGAAGAAAACTATAAATCAGGTCACTAGCATATGTGGCCTTTCAGTTATCTCAAATGTGTCTTGCTTGATGTCTTGCTTGATCTTGGACCGCTCCAGACGAAGGAATTCGTCTTAATTTTGTATCTACCGATTTTTTTGTATCTGCCGAACGTTCTTGAAATTGGAGCTTATCATATCTTCCTCGGGCGTTGTTCCGGTGCACCCAATAGCGTAAACGAGTTGTATACACGTCGCCGGGCCACCCCAGTGGAGAGCACGTTGAGGCGTTACAATTTTCCAACAGGGGCACAACCGCCCCCAAAGTGAGTAAGGTGTCGTACGTCTCCTGATATCGAAGTCCTCTACACTCAGAACGAAACGGTGACCGTCGACTGGCCTGAGCATGCATTTCTTTCTAAGTGAGGTCGAATTAGCTAGTGACTTTTGGAAGCTCCTTGAGTTTTCGCCGCAAGTTTCGATGTGAGCTCTTTGCGTTGTATCGTGGAACTATGAACGCTCGCCTGAGGATCAGTACTTTACTTTGTTACTCATATCTCGGAATGCTCTATAAGTCTTGGTATAAGTATAAATGGTTAATAAAAAGGCTTGGACACTTACTTGAATACCAGACACTGCCCGACAACACGCCGAACATGGGCTGGGGACCGACGCGGCTTGCTAGCTTTCCTGTGATCACGGTGGCGGGCGATGATGAGATCATATGATAAGGACATGTAACTTACATGTATGCACTTTCCACCTTACGGTCAGGGCATGAGGCTGGAGGTACCGAGCTGTGTACAGAACCAATGACTCAAAGTTCATTTGACCCGGAACAGAGTTTTGACGTCATGTTTCCGTGGCACCGGCAGTTCCTGACATTTGTTCCGGTCCCTGACAACTGAACTACTGTAAGTACGAAATCTTTACGATACGCATCGCAACGGATCATTCAAAGAGAAGGTCAGCGCCCCCGAACAAGTTTCAATTGACTGACTGCCTGACCTGCTGTGAGAAATAGCGGTTGCATTTACCAGTTACCTGGACTTTCATGAGGCAACCGCCAGGCGTAGGTTCGGGGGCCCGGCTTATTGTACTGTGGGACACGCTTTGTCGTCAGCTTCACCGGTTAGCGCCGGTTAGCGCTCATAGCGCTCATACTTTATTCTATTCAGTTCGTTGTGGTTTCATGGTGGCCCGGCCCATGTGTACAGTACATGTAAGTTCTCAGTAAAAGCGACCAGCACTCATCTTGATTGTCCTCCAAAGCACACGGCATGCACTCATGCCGTCGGAAGCCGTCCAACGAAGTTACTTCCAAGTTCCAACAAGACTTCTTCTTCCCCATTTATCCATACACTGCGTTCCCACACATGTAACTAAACTACCATATCAACTGACACTTCAGTAGACATGACTTGAACCAGGGCTGAGAGAGAGCGCAAGATAATAAAAAATGGTTGAGACTCAGGCCTCAAGCTCAAGGACGCGTCCAGAGCGGAAGATCACCAAGGCAGTGAGGGGACTCGGAGTTCGAGGGAGTGCAATCAGGGTCACACCGGAAGAATGGTTATGGTAACTGGTGTGGCATCACCGGCATCACCGCTCAACGCGATGCTGTTCCTATTCTCCCGTCCCGCTTCGTGTCTTGTGACATACTGCCAGTGTTCTGCGCCCATATGCACCATAGTGTTTTGGATACAGTGTTTACAGAGCTTTTCTTTTTTTGAATCGAGAGATTATAGTACATGTAGAAGTTGCATCGCCGCTTGAGCCTGAGCATGGTGCAACACCGAATCACCACTAATCACCCCTTGATGCATCACTCTGTTTCGTATTTTCCCATCCTGCTGCTCTTTTTGTACATAGAATACTGCACCTCCAAGGGGAAAAAGTAGTCGACAGGTGAATTGTACGTAGAAGAGGAATGTGGGTGTCGTTTGCTCCCGGGTCAATCGCACTACAACCGAATGCGGTCACATGCGAATTGAATGGCATTCATTGATCACGTCTTCTTGTCTCATCGACCAGTTACGTAGTAACCCGTCCAAGAGCGCTGACGAGAACCCGGCTTCTGATTATACGCCCGTCTAATTGGCAAATGGCAATGGCACTGCCAACATGCATTTCCCCCGGAGCCCGGGGTTCCAGAGGCCAATGCCTTAAAGCTCAGAGTCCCCGCCCCCTCGGAACTCTCGCTAATCGTTCTTCTTGGCCGATATGGCCTCTCTTCGGGTATCACTTTTTGCAATCTGCGCCGCGGCTGCCACAGTTTTGGCCGCCACTCCTCCAACATACGGTGGCCCCATCGTCACGCTTGATAGGGGCACGTTCGTAGGAACAACGGCCAGCGGCATCAACAAGTTCCTCGGGGTCCCCTTCGCGAAACCACCGTCCGTAGTTGCCTTTGGTTCGACTCTCTGTCCTCTTTGACTGATCCGTCAAACCGACAGAATTGGCGACCTGCGTTTCCGTCTGCCCCAACCGTATGGCTCCTACGTTGGCAAACACAATGCCACTGCGTTCGGTCTTTCATGCCCCCAACAAGCTGACCCTCTGGCGCTCCCGGACGGGTTACCGCCGCAGACGCTCCAGTTCCTCCAGAGCCTCGGAACCAAAGCCACAATTCCAATAGGCGAAGATTGTGAGGAGGCCGTGCTCTGTGCCCAATTGGAGAGTAGTTCTGATCATAGTTTGTAGGTTTGACACTCAATGTCCTTGCACCTGCCAACGTCAAACCTGGTTCAAAACTCCCAGTTGTAGTGGTGTGTGCTCTGTAAATGGTATGCTGTCACGTGCTAATAGTCATAATCCATTTGGTAGTGGATATATGGAGGTGAGACGTACGGAGTGCCTTTGACCTGTTGCCCCCACCAACATAATACATTACTACACAGGCGGCTTCGAAGACGGGTCGTCAGCTTTGTACGGTTTTATTTTTACATCATTCGTGTCCTGGAAATTAAAGCAATCCCCAGCTTCGATGGCAGTGTTATTGTGAATCGCTCAATCGCGCTTCATCAGCCTGTGGTTTATGTCAGTATGAACTATCGGTGAGCGCAACTTGAATCATTCTTCGTGACTTTACGTAACCGTCGTTCTCTTCTCAGTCTTGGAGGTGCGTCCGCCACTCAGTTTGATTTTTTTGTCAAATTAATCCTTCGCTAGCATTCGGGTTCCTAGCTAGTCAAGAAGTCAAAGATGCTAAAGTCGGTAATCTTGGGCTGTGGGATCGTGAGTGTTCGGACAGTCGGCATAATCAACATTGTAACATCTGACTTTGCAGAGCGTCTGGCACTTCGTTGGGTACAGAAGTATATTCACGCATTTGGTGGCGATTCGTCAAAAGTGACGATGTAAGTGTGAAGTGGCCCCTTTACGAGGAGTCTGCTGACATCTTTCAGCTGGGGTGAAAGTGCTGGTGCAATCTCAGTATCACTCCAGATGTTGGCAAACGGTGGGAACACTGAAGGACTGTTCCGCGCAGCATTCATGCAGTCCGGGTCCCCCACGCCGGTCGGTGATATCACGAATGTAGGCATATATACTGCGAGTACACTCAATTTCTGAGCGAATTTGTAGGGTCAACAATACTATGACTTCCTCGTTGCACACACCAATTGCACGGGCTCTCCCGACACCTTAGTGTGTCTGCGTGCGGCACCATACGAAGCGTTGCAGGCTGCTATGGATAGCTCTCCGTCACTTTTCTCATTTCAAGTGCGTGGTCTACTCCCTACTGCTCCTTAGAGTTCCCCAGCGGCCAACTAACTATCCCACAGTCTCTTGCGCTCGCCTGGCAGCCCCGTGCAGATGGCGTTTTTCTCAAGGATCACCCGCAGAAACTTGTCCAACAAGGGAAAGTTGCGAAGATCCCGTTCGTCGCAGGGGAATGCGACGACGAAGGGACTTTGTTTTCTCTTTCCAACGCCAACATCACGTAAATGCTCTTTTTTGGCACGTCGAACGTTGTATTGATCACTGAGTGCCGCAGGAACGACGCGGATTTACGCGCTTACTTAGCTCAATTCTTCCTGATCAATGTAACAGCTGCCCAGGTGGACCAAGTGCTTACGCTGTACCCCCAGGATGCCACCCTGGGCTCGCCATTCGACACGGGTACCAACAATACGCTTACCCCGGAATTCAAACGCATTGCTTCTCTCTTGGGTGATTTTGTGTTCCAAGCACCACGGCGGTTTTTCCTGAAGAACCTATCGGGAAAACAGAATACTTGGTCATATTGTGCGTTGCACGTATTTCCCGCTGTTGCGCGTAGATTTTTGTTCCCTCACTCACACGTAACACAGTAAGCAAGCGCCTGAAGTCGCTGCCTATACTCGGTTCGGCCCATGCGACCGATATTGCGAACATCTACGGCGGGCAAGACCTGACGGACTACCTAATACACTTTGTCACCAACTTAGATCCCAATGGCGGATCGGGCCCGCATTGGCCGCAGTATACCACCTCGTCGCCGCAATTGCTGACACTCCTCGATGGCGCAGTCCCCGCAAGCATAACGCTAGACACGTACCGCGTTGATGGGATGAATTTCCTCACGGAGCTTTCGCTTGTGCATCCGTTGTAGGTTAAGTGGCCGCAGTCACGTGAACTTGCATTTGGGACTTTGATACCTTTCGTAATTTTATTTTTAATGGACAGTCGAAACCTTGTTTGGCCTTTCTTTGATGAGAAGCCGCCACATTCTGTTGGACTTCGATGTTTGAACCCCATGGGTCAGGTACAGTGCAGGACAACATTGCTGCTACGTGACAGACAATCATTTTGCCAACTTTGCAACATGAGGTTGAAATAAAAATAAAAAGATGAAACACAATATATTTAATTTGGACCAGAGGTGAGTAAAAAATATATTACGTGTCCTTACTGTGGAGTTAGCCTGCAGCTAATGCGAAGAGATAACGGCGACTCCAAAACGCGTGGGAAGCCTGAGTCACCCGCGGTCCTTGCCCGCAGTTTGAGACCTTTCTGGGTCGGCCAGCTGTCCAGAATCCAAAAAGCGCCTTCTCCTTGTAACTTGCGGTAAATCGGATCAAGAAGTTCAACTTCTAAATATAGGATGAAATGTGGCCGCGGTGACTGGGGCACTGATTTGGGGTGCCCAATGAACCTACTTTAGCTGCTTGCTTTCTTGATCATGCTGCTCAGAGGTCCCCTTAGCCCAATTCCTTCCTGGCGGTCATGGTCTTTCTTCAGGCGTTACTCCTTATCATTTGCGCCGCGATTGCCATACTCTTGGCACCTACTACAAAACATACTACTCGTCCTATCGTTACGCTTGACAAGGGGAAGTTCTTGGGAACCACGGCAGGCGGTGTAAACAAGTTCCTCGGCATCCCCTTCGCGAAACCACCGTCCGTAGATTCGACTCTCTGTCCTCCTTGACTAACCCGTTAAACCGACAGAGTTGGCGACCTGCGTTTCCGTCTGCCCAATGCGTTTGGCCCATACGTTGGCAAATACAATGCCACTGCATTCGGTCTTTCGTGCCCCCAACAAGCAACCACGTTGGCAGTCCCTGACGGGCTACCTCAAGAGACGGTCGATTTCCTCTCGATCATCTCTGGAACCCCGATTCTAGACGGCGAAGACTGTGAGGAGACCATCGTGGACGCTCTGTGCCCCACAGAGAGCGATTCTGATAATAGTTATAGGTTTGACTCTCAATGTAGTTGCACCATCCCATGTCAAACATGGCTCAAAGCTCCCGGTTATAGTGGTGTGTGCTCTGTGACATGCTATCACTTGTGTTAATAGTAATAATCCACCTTGGAAGTGGATATATGGAGGTGAGACGTATCGCAATCTCTTCTTTTACTAACATAATTAATCATTACACAGGTGGTTTCGAAGTTGGGTCGTCAACGCGGTACGGTCACTTTGTTTTCCATCATTCGTTTACCGGGAAAATAAATAAATACACAGCTACGATGGCGGTGTCATAGTGAATCACTCAATCGCACTGAGAGAGCCTGTGATTTACGTCAGCATGAACTATCGGTGAGCACAACATGAATCGTTCTTCGTAACTTTTGCTGGACCCTCATACTCTCCTCTTCTCAGCGTTTCGGGTGGGTCTGCCCCGAGTTGATTCTAAGCAAACTAACACCTTGCTAGCCTTCGGGTTCCTGGCCAGTCAAGAAGTCAAAGACGCCAAAGTAGGCAATCTCGGCCTGTGGGATCGTGAGCTTTCGGGCAGTCAGCACAATCAACACTGTAACAACTTGGCTTTACAGAGCGTCTGGCACTTCGTTGGGTACAGAAGTATATTCACGCTTTTGGGGGTGATCCGTCGAAAGTGACGATGTAAGTGGAGTGGCCCATCAACGCGGATTCTATTGACACCTTTCAGCTGGGGTGAGAGTGCTGGCTCAATCTCGATATCACTCCAGATGTTGGCAAACGGTGGTAATAATGAAGGCCTGTTCCTTGCAGCATTCATGCAATCCGGAGCACCCATGTCGATCGGTGATATCACCCATGTAGGAGTATGTGTTGCGAGTTCGCTCAATTCTGAGCGATTTTATAGGGTCAACAATATTATGACTTCCTTGTCGAACGTACGGGTTGCACGAGCTCTTCCGACACCTTAGCGTGTCTGCGAGCCGCACCTTACGAGGAGTTGAAGGCCGCCATGGACAGCACTCCGTCATTCAACTCATACCAGGTGAGTGGCCTATTTCCCCGCGCTCGTCCGGGTTTTGTAGTGGCCAATGAACCACTCATCCCACAGTCTGCTGCGCTCGTCTGGCAGCCCCGTGTAGATGGCATTTTTCTGGCGGATAACCCGATGGAGCTCACCCGACAAGGGAAAGTGGCCAAGATACCATTCGTCATAGGAGACTGCGATGACGAAGGGACTCTGTTTTCTCTTTCTCAGACTAACGTCACGTAAATGCTCAATTTTTGTCACGTCAGTCATTTCGCTGATCATGGAGTGCTTGCAGGACCGAGGCGGAGCTTCGCACTTACCTATCCGAATTCTTCTTTCCCAATGCAACCAACGCCCAGATGGACAGGTTACTTACGTTGTACCCCCAGGATGTCACTCGGGGTTCGCCATACGACACGGGTACCCAAAATGCGATCACCCCAGAATTCAAACGCATTGCTTCTATCTTGGGTGATTTTGTATTCCAAGCACCACGGCGCATTTTCCTGAACAACTCATCGGAAAAGCAGAATACTTGGTCATATTGTGCGTTGCACATTTTTCCTCGCTTTCGCGCGCAGGCCCTTGTTCCCTTACTCACACACAACACAGTAAGCAAGCGCCTGAAGTCGCTGCCAATACTCGGTTCGGCACATGCGTCCGATATCCTGAATATCTATGGAGGGGGGGACCTAGCAGACTACCTAATCCACTTTGCCACCAACTTAGATCCTAATGGCGGATCGGGCCCGCATTGGCCGCAGTATACCACCTCGTCGCCGCAATTGCTGACACTTCTCGATGGCGCAGTCCCCGCAGACATAACGCTAGACACGTACCGCGTTGAGGCGATGAAATACCTGACGAAACTCTCACTTGCGAATCCGCAGTAGCTGGTTTATCGAGGTTGCGGTTGTGTAGAACCACAATTGAGACTCAAAACATTCGTAATTCTATTTTCTGATGGAGAATAAAAGCCTCACGTAGCCTTTCTGTGTTGAAACGCCGCCATCTTCTGCTGGAGTTCGGTGATCGGACTGCGGGACTTGGGCACAGTACGACGGGTGTACACCATAAGACCCCCATTTTGGATGAAACTCTGTAACATACTCTCTGATCCTGAGCCGATGGAACCCCAGATCTATACCGTGATCATGTCAATGATCCACGCTGTCAATACCTCGGCCTCACACTCCAGGACAAGCTTCTTGTGTTTGCTATCATATCATCCCTTCCATCCTCGCTCTCCAGCCTAAAAACCTTTCTATCCACCACCAAGTCTTCTGACCTCAAAACTGAGTACGCCAAGTCCCAAGTTATCCTCGATGGACAGGGCTATGTGCACGAGTCAGGGGGTGGTGCTACCATGTACGTTTCAAAGGCAGAAAGGGGAAAAGAGAAAGGAAGTCGATAAGTCGGATACGCAGAAGAAACAGAAATGCATTCACTGAAAAATCCGCAGACATGACGCGAGCGAATGCCGAAAGCTCAGAAAGGGGCAGGAGGTGAGCGTAAAGGCAAAGAGTGATCTTGCCACCAAGCCAAAGCCCGCGGACGAAATGGCCAAATTGCTGTCGCCGAAGATCCCCGCGTCCAACTTTGATGATACTGTTCGCCACTTCAAAGTGTCCCAGGGCCTGCCTGCACAGAACGATCCCCAGTATCAGTGCATCGTCGACTTGTGCATCACGCACCATGTGCTCCAACCGCAAGTCGTTTACTCACTTCACACCCCGGTGAAGATCGTCCTGGGCGACAAGAGCCCCATCCAGGGCTTGGGTGTCAGTCGCATTGCTGTTGGGATGAATGCGAAAGTGGGGTGGAATCGCACCGTGTTGAAAGATGTCCTCTTGTTTTGTTGGTGAATCATACTGGTACGTTGCGCTCGAACACGCGGTCTTGCTCCGCAATGTCACGCCCACGCTCGCTCTTGATGGGGTCATGCCCAAGGAGGCCTGGTGCGGGAATAAACCTGACATCTTGCGCTGTGTCTACGCGCTCGTCCACGTCCCTGGCAAATAGCGCACCAAATTGGCTGCGAAATCACTCACCTGCACCACCAACCGGCAATTCCCGCAATTGGCAAACGCTGATGCAGATTACAAATCATGTAATTAAAAGCATACGCCGGCGTAAGACGCAGACCTTTTGCGCAGACTATCATCCTGTATCCACTTCCCCTCTACGTGAATATATTTCTATACCACCTTCTATTCGAACTGACCTTGCCACTGACTTAACACGATGGAAAGCCTCCGGGTCATGCCGCGTCATAAGGCTAACGTGCCGCGTGGGGGAGTTACAAAGAAAACGGCGACTTCAAACCGCGTGTGTCATACGCGGTTTGAATTTGAACTTCTGGGTTGCCCAGTTGTTCAGAATCCGAAAAGCGCCTTCCCGTTGCATCTTACGGTAAATCGGATCAGGAAGTTCGATTTCTAAAGTTACACTGTAACTGTTGCAGTAACTTAATGGTGAAATATTGTCGCGGTGACTCCGACACCGGACCTGGGAGGCATTGATTTGGGCGTCCAATGCACCTACTTTAGGTGCCTGCTTTCCTTCTCATGATGCTGCTCAGAGGTCCCCCTTAGACTTCCCCAATTCTTCTCTGACGGTCATGGTCTTTCTTCGGGCGTCGCTTCTTGTCATCTGCGCCGCAACTGCGACAATCTTGGCCACTCCTACAACACATGCTACTTGTCCTATCGTCACGCTTGACAAGGGAACGTTCATAGGAACAACGGCCAACGGCGTGAATAAGTTCCTCGGCATCCCCTTTGCGAAGCCACCGTCCGTAGTTGACTTCGGTTCAGCTCTCTGCCTTCCTTGACTGACCTGCCGACCTGGTCTTCACTGATAGAGTTGGCAACTTGCGCTTCCGTCATCCCAGGTCACCTGTCCCCTACGTTGGTACACACAATGCTACTGCGTACGGCCTTTCGTGCCCCCAACAAGCGCTTGCGCTTGCGATTCCGAATGGGCTGCCTCAACAGACTCTTGAGTACTTCGCGAGCCTCTTTGGAAACGGAACACTCACGATTCCAGACGGCGAAGATTGTGAGCAGGCCATTGGGGAAGCTCCGCATCACGAAGAGCAATTCTGATCATAGCTTGTAGGCCTGACACTCAATGTCATTGCACCCGCCGATGCCAGACCTGGTTCAAAACTCCCGGTAGTAGTGGTGTGTTCCCTATGAAAGGGTATGCCATCACTTTCACTAATAATGATGACCCCCTGGCAGTGGATATATGGAGGTAAAACGTAGTTAATGCATCAGACCTATTACTCTTACTAACCTAATTTAATTTCTCACAGGCGGTTTCGAAGTCGGGTCGTCAGCTTTGTCCGTATCATATTGATTTTTCCATCATCCGTGTCTCAGGAAATAATGAAATGCACAGCAACGATGGCAGTACCATTGTGAATCACTCAATCGCGCTTCAGCAGCCTGTGGTTTATGTAAGTATGAATTATCGGTGAGCACAACTCGAATTGTTCTTCTTGACGTTGCGTAACCCTCGTCCTTGTCCCAGCCTTTCAGGTGCGTCTACGCCTCAGATCAATTGCATTTCTTTCTCTCTGAACAGATTCACCCATGCTAGCCTTCGGGTTCCTGGCCAGTCAAGAAGTCAAAGATGCCAAAGTAGGCAATCTCGGGCTGTGGGATCGTGAGCGCTCGTCCAGTGGTCACAATGACCGTTGTAACACCTGATTTTGCAGAGCGTCTGGCACTTCATTGGATACAAAAGTATATCCACACATTTGGTGGAGATCCGTCGAAAGTGACAATGTAAGTGTGAAGTGGCCCTTTAACGCGGAGTCTGCTGACATCTTTCAGCTGGGGTGAAAGTGCTGGTGCAATCTCAGTATCACTCCAGATGTTGGCAAACGGTGGGAACACTGAAGGACTGTTCCGCGCGGCATTCATACAATCTGGGCCCCCCTCGCAGACCAATGATATCACGCGTGTGAGCATATATTCTACGGATTCGTTTAACTTCTGACTTGTGCCTGTAGGGTCAACAATATTACGACTACCTCGTTGAACGCACTGGTTGCACGAGCTCTTCCGACACCTTAGCGTGTCTGCGGGTGGCACCCTACAAGGAGTTGAAGGCCGCCATGGACAGCACTCCATCACTCTTCTCATATCAGGTGTGGTCTACTTCACCATGCTCGTCAGATTTTCGTAGTGACCAATGAACCACCCACCCCACAGTCTATTGCGCTCGTCTGGCGGCCCCGAATAGATGGCATTTTTCTGGCGGACTCCCCGCTGGAGCTCACCCGGCAAGGGAAAGTGGCGAAGATCCCGTTCGTCATAGGAGATTGCGATGATGAAGGGACTCTGTTCTCTCTTTCTCAAACTAATGTCACGTAAATCGTCGATTTTTGTCACGTCAATCATTTCACTGACCATGGAGAGCTCGCAGGACCGAGGCGGAGCTACGCACTTATTTATCGGAATTCCTCTTTCCTAGTATAACGGATGCCCAGATGGACAGGTTGCTTACGCTGTACCCCCAGGATGTCACTCAGGGTTCGCCGTACGACACGGGTACCCAGAATGTATTCACCCCAGAATTCAAACGTATTGCTTCTCTCTTCGGCGATTTGCTGTTCCAAGCACCGCGGCGCTTTTTCCTGGACAACTTGTCGGAGAGGCAGAATACTTGGTCCTTTTGTACGTTGCACATTCGTATTTTCCCACTTACGCACGCGGATCCATGTACCCCACTCACACGTACACAGTAAGCAAGCGCCTGAAGTCACTGCCCGTACTTGGCGCGGTTCATGGGTCCGATATTCCGATTATCTATGGCGGGGGGGACCTGACGGACTACCTAATCCACTTTGCCACGAACCTGGATCCCAATGACCGCGGATTGAGCCCACGATGGCCGCGATACACCACCTCATCTCTGCAATTAATGACGCTCGTCGATAGCCCGGCCGCCAACAGAACTATAACGTCGGACACGTACCGCGTTGAGGCGATGAAATACCTTACGGAACTTTCACTTGCGGATCCGCTGTAGCTGATTTATCGGGGTCGCGATTAGGTGGAACCAAAATTGGGAAACAATTCGTTATTATATTCTTTGATAGAGAATGGAAGCCTCCTATGGCCTCTCTTTGATAAAATGCCACCATCCCCGTGCTTTCATCCTGAGTTCGGGTTACCAGGGCATCCTCATGCCGTAACTCATGGCTCGACTACTTGCACTGGACTGGCTGTATCATCTTGCCTGGATCGAGTTTTCGTCCCACCCAACCACATTAGCTCCGGATGCCAAAACGTAGGTAGGGAACGTATTCAGATGTTCAAAAAAAAAGTAAGTAATATGTGCTCGGCTACGACCGCCTTCGATCATGTAATGTTGCCGCGAGTTGGAAACCTCGACTCCAACTCTAACTCGGGAGTTCAGCGCTCAGGCTATAGTTCTTTGTTTGCAGGTTCTGAGTCTCGTGTATTCATCCACCATTTTGGTACAGATTACATGAGGTTGTTACTTTGGCTGGGATGGAGATAGATCAAGAATACGATGAAAGAAATATCTACAGCCCATTTCTTGGCCCATTTTTTGGAGACAACTCAAGAGACAACTGGTATGAACTCTCGGGTTCGAGACTGGTTCGAGTCGATCCGAGTTGTCAAAAGTTCGGTCCGAGTTTTGGTCCGAGTTAGCTAACGGCAACACAGTTCTTGGAATCCAAAATGCGCCTTCCTACTGTAAGTTAGCATGGCACAAATCGATTCGGCTCCTGAAGTCTGCCGTGAAATATTTCCCCGATGACACCGGACCTAGACGGCTTGGACGCTGATCCCATCAAGTTGGGCCCCCAAATTAAAGCCATTCCCAAGATTCGCTCAGAAGTCCCTCTTGGACCTCCCCATCCTTCTCGCTGGCGGTCATGGTCTTTCTTCAGGCAACGCTTCTTATCATCTGCACTGCAACTGCTACAGTCTTGGCCGCTCCTACTATACATGCTACTTGTCCTGTCGTCACGCTTGACGGGGGAACGTTCATAGGAACAACGGCCGGCGATGTAAATAAGTTCCTCGGCATCCCCTTTGCGAAACCACCGTCCGTAGTTGACTTCGGTTCAAATCTCTGTCCTCCTTGATTGACCCGCCGAACTGGCCTTCACCGACAGAGTTGGGAACCTACGCTTCCATCTTCCACAGGCACCTGGCCCGTACGCTGGTACACACAATGCTACTGCGTACGGTCTTTCGTGCCCCCAACAAGCGACTACACTCGCGCTTCCGGACGGGTTACCTCAACAGACGCTTGATCTTCTCTCGGGCGTCTTGGGAACCGGGACCACAATTCAAGAAGTTCCAGACGGCGAAGATTGTAAGGACGCCACTGGGGAGGCTCCGCACCATACGGAGAGTAATTCTGATCATAAGTTGTAGGTCTGACGCTCAATGTCATTGCACCTTCCAACGCCAGACCTGGTTCAGAGCTCCCTGTTGTAGTGGTGTGTCCTCATTGAATGGTATGGTCTCGTGTGTTAATAACAATACCCACTTGGCAGTGGATATACGGAGGTGAGGCGTACGCAATACCTTCAACCTTCTCACACTAACAACCTAATTATTCTCACAGGCGCTTTTGAAATCGGGTCGTCACTTCTGTACGGTCTACTAATTCATTTTCCCGTCATTCGTATCCTGGGAAAATAAAGAATTGCGCAGTTACGATGGCAGTATCATTGTGAACCGCTCAATTGCGCTTCAGCAACCCGTAGTTTATGTCAGTTTTAACTATCGGTGAGCGCAACTTGAATCGTTCTTCGTGGCTTTGCGTAACACTCGTCTTTTCAGTCTTTCAGGTGCGTCTGCACCTCACATTGAATTTCCCTGAACAATTAATGCCTGGCTAGCCTTCGGGTTCCTGGCCAGTCAAGAAGTCAAAGACGCCAAAGTAGGCAATCTCGGTCTGTGGGATCGTGAGCGTTCGGGCGGTCTGCATAATCAGCGTTGTAACATCTGGTTTTACAGAGCGCCTGGCACTTCATTGGATACAAAAGTATATCCAAGCATTTGGTGGTGATCCGTCGAAAGTGACGGTGTATGTGAAGTGGCCCCTTACTGGAATGCGGAGTCTGCTGACACATTTCAGCTGGGGTCAAAGTGCCGGCTCAATCTCGATATCACTCCAGATGTTGGCAAACGGCGGGGACAACGAAGGCCTCTTCCGCGCCGCATTCTTGCAGTCCGGATGGCCCACGGCGACAGGTGATATTATGCATGTAGGCATGTATACTCCAAGTACACTCAGCTTCTGAGCGAGCTTGTAGGGTCAACAATATTACGACTTCCTCGTCGAACGCACTGGCTGCACGGGCTCTCACGACACCTTGGCATGTCTGCGGACAGCACCTTACGAGAGCTTGAAGGCCGCCATGAATAGCACTCCGTCGGCCTTCTCATATCAGGTGCGTGGTCTACTTCCCCACGCTGGTCAGAGTTTGGTAGCGGCCTATGAACCTTCCCGCAGTCTCTTGCACTCGCCTGGCAGCCCTGAATAGATGGCGTTTTTCTGGTTGGTGACCCGCAGAAGCTCGTCCAACAGGGGAAAGTTGCGAGGATCCCGTTCGTTGCAGGGGAGTGCGACGACGAAGGGACTCTGTTTTCACTATCTCAGACCAACGTCACGTAAATGCTCGACATTTGCCACGTTGGTCATTGCACTGATTACGAAATACTTGAAGGACTGAGGCAGAGCTACGCGACTACTTATCAGAATTCTTCCTGCCCAACGCAACGGATGCCGAGATGGACAGGGTGCTTACGCTGTACCCCCAGGATGTCACTCGGGGCTCGCCATACGACACGGGTACCCAAAATGCGTTCACCCCAGAATTCAAACGCATTGCTTCTCTCTTGGGCGATTTGAAGTTCCAAGCACCGCGGCGCTTTCTTCTGAACAACGTATCTGGAAAGCAGCATACTTGGTCATATTGTACGTTGCACGTGTTTCCCCCGTCCGTGCGCAGGTCCTTGTTCCCCCACTCACAAGTCGATTACACACAGTAAGCAAACGCCTGAAATCTCTGCCTATACTTGGCTCGCTCCACGGGTCTGATCTTCTGATTACTGGGGTAGACCTGACAGACTACCTAATCCACTTTGCCATAAACCTTGATCCCAATGACCGGGGATTAAACCCACAATGGCCGCGGTATACCACCTCGTCTCCGCAGTTACTGACACTCCTCGATGGTCCAATTACCAACAGAACTATGACGCTGGACTCATACCGTATGGAGGCGATAAAATTCCTTACGAAACTCTCACTTGCGCTTCCACCGTCGTAGCGGGCTGTGGCCATGTGGAATTGCATTTAGGACTTGAAAGCTTTCGTAATTATGTTTTCTGATGGAGAATGGAAGCCTTCGTTTGATGGAACAGTTCAAGTTGTCATTATGCCGCTAGACCTCCTCCTCCGTAGCTCTGGGTACAGCAATGACGGATGCCAACGATGACGCTGGTGGAGTCATGTTGGCCCAGTATCGAGATTCATTTCACTGCGATGTGCACATGATAGGGCCGTATCGTGATGATGCTCACAAGGGTTGTCAGGTGTCAGCATTGGTCGGTTCTTCTATGTTCCTGGGCTGAGCTAGTGGGAGCCTTTCTTGTTGAGGTATTCCTATAGATGTTGCTGATCCCTGAAAGGTTCGTCCTCACATCCACGGGGTGTTCTTTCGCTTAGCTCTATGGTATTTTGTCAGATTCGCAAGGTAGGAGTATGATGGGAGGTGATATTTCGAGCACGACAAAACCATGTTCGAGGCACTTCTTGATCGTGTTCGGAGTGACGTGGTAAGCACAGACGCAAAGATGATAGGTCGAAGTCGACTGGATCAATTAAACGTGTTGAAGGATTCTGAACGGCCAAATTTAAGTGCTGCGCTCATCAAGAATTCTGATCCACGTCACCCACCCGCTTTCTAATTAAGAGATGGCTTGGCCCCTTGCAACATTATAGCACGTCTTGCTCTTTCGTTGACTAAACCCATGTTGGATCCCCTTCTTCTGACAGTGCTGCTGGCGCAGAGACGATGTCGACTACGATGTACTGGTGGGCGCTTGCAATGGCTGCGAATCCGGAAGTACAAAGACGCCCGCAAGCTGAGCCGGACACCGTTGTTGGGCGATCGCGTATCCCGACATTTTCGGACGCTCCGAACCTTCCGTACATACAAGCAGTGGTCAAAGACGCTCTCTAATGGTGCCCCGTTCTTCCGTTATCTCTCCCACACGCCGTAACACTGGACGACTGGTCCAACGGGATGTTCATCCCTAAGGGAACCATACGCCTTGCGAACCTCTGGCAGTGTCACCGTTACCCATCTACTTATGGTGAGTATCCCGTGAGCTTCAGACCTGAGCGGTTCCTGGACGCGCAAGATTATTCCCGGTCCCGCGGAGACGCGTGAGGAAGGGCACAGCACATATGGTTTCGGGCGGCATGTTTGCGTGGGGACATGTCGCCAATGACTCACTCTTCATCTACAGGGCCACGCACTATATGCGGCGACCCTCGAACGAATTCGTGATCAAGACGGAAAGGAAGTCTCTCTTGACACCGACACTTTCGTAGTCACTGGGATGGCATTGTGTGTCCCATACCCCTTCATCGAGCACGAGGGCTGAGGCCCGGCGACTGGTACACCTATTCGAGTGCGAAATTATATCTCACTTTCCAGAGGCACATTCGATACTGACGCGAGGGGAGCTGCTCAAGACATGAACGTGCATGAACCCTGGCTTTCGGTCACTTCGGAGCTTCGTAGTTGCGTTATGTTTCACGCGTACAATTTGGGATCTCTCCTACCGTTATTCTATCCATTAACTGGAATGATTGGGTGGCACGAAGCACCATGACCATAATGATAGAGCCGTACCCTCGAAAGGAGCGTGGACATGTTAAAAGTGTAGAAACTTGTGCTCTTGACAGTGTTCAATATCATGATTTGATAAACCGTTACTATACGGATTGAGCCATGGATTGAACTTCTGCCCTGTGATCTACACTATCCATGTCGACATCAACGGGCGTTCGCAACCGTTAGCATCGGGCTTCTCGAGACGATCGGCGCATTCTCCGGGCCAACGGCAGTATCATGCCTTCGCCTTCCCCCTCCGGTCCTTTACTATAAAGATTTTACGTCGCCCTCCGAGAAAATCTAATTCTGCCATCACAAAGGTATTTGACCGCGCTCGTGGACTGAAACTCAGAAGGGAAGGACGAGTTGGAGAAAATCCTAAGGTGGGACGACATCGACTAAGCCAAGCCGCGCATATCATTCCCTTCTTGTTTATGACAATTTCATCAGTAACCCAGTGATGTCCTTTCGTTCTCACATCTGACATCTTCGTAGACAGAGGCCGCTCGCATTTGGGAGATGCCTTAGTCCGGACACGAATCAAATTTAGGAGGCCCAGGGTTGATAATCGACCCTACCAGACATTTCGACTTTTATATAGACAAGGAAGCGGTCAGTCGCTTTCATGGTGACTTGTTTCTGTTGAGCTCTGAGCTGATACTCTTCGGTACCTGGATACTAATTAGCGGTACATGGAAGGTGTCGAGAGAGAATGCTGACATGGAAGGGACCCCTCTTCCATGGCACTCAAGGTGGCGCCTGAACTGGGAAACGGACTTCGCGTCGCATCTTCAGTCCAAGTTAGCGACCATAGCGTATTACTGTCAGTGCTTTGACTTTTTCGAATGTTCTTGGGGCTCCCTCATCGTCCCGGGGAGTAGGCCTTCGCGCCGCCTTTGCTCATGACCCAAATCGGCAGAATCATACCCTGATTCCTTGCCTGATACCGCCTTCCAGAACCCCTGGTCAGGTACGGCGTTTGGCACCATGTGGTGTGAAAGGCCCGGTGATGTCCACTTGAATCCGACAGGCGCGGGTCAGACGACCAGAACGAGCGGTGACCTGTACTCTCTACGATCGGTCGATCATAGACAGTCCGATGGCCCGCGCGGACACGTAGTTTCCGCGGCCCGGGTTTCGCGGTTCTGACATAGTGTTTCAACCTGCAACTTCAAGGTACTTTCTGTAGAGTTTAGGCGCAGCGGGAGACTAATATTATGGGAACGCGAACCTGAGAGTCCCGAGGAGAGCCATTTGGCTTACGGTAATATGGCGATTATATAATCTGTCGGTCTATCCTCGGTTTTTGCCGGATTGTGTCCGTTCCGGGCCGAATCCGGACACCTTGCAGTGAGCACGGCTATCAAGTTGGAAGACAGGCGCGACCAACTGCCTAATGCAAAAATCCACCTGTTCTGTTCAGTAGTTGCGCCCATACAGTACTACAATGTGACTGATGGAAACAACGCTGATAGAACGCTGCTGTTCGGACCGACGCCCATGCTGTCGTTTGTTCATGTGCCCAATGGCTAGGCGCTTACGCCGACATTAGGCTTATCTCTATATGAGCAACGCTTACTTGTAAGTGGTGTCCCCCAACTATACTTCTGGCCTATCATGACGAGCGAAAGTTTCATTCCTCGTCTGGGTCACATGCGCTACGACTTTCGCTCGTTTAATCCTGCTCCTCTCGCACTTCCCGTTGGTTTGATTGTAGGTATTGTAGTTGTCTTGGTTGTTCGATACGCCAAGAGCCCCTGGCGCCGCGTTCCCCCCGGTCCCAGTGGGTTTCCTATTCTCGGAAATGCCTCCAAGCTTCGGGACATGTCTTGGTTGCTTGGACAAGATTGCAAGAAACAATTTAGTATGTCCGCTTCTCCTACCGGTCATGACATTTGTTTTATCGGAGGTAAACCCCAGATGAGATGATGTACTGTAATGCTCTGGGTCAGCCCGTCATCGTCATAAACAGCCACAAAGCGGCGGCCGAGCTCCTTGGTCGGCGCGCGAACATTTACTCTGACCGTCCCCGCCTCATCGTTGCGAATGACATTCTTTGTGGGGGCTTATTATATGCGTTCATGCCATACGGAGACCTGTGAGTGCATCGCTCTCCTCTAGAATATTTGACAAGAACGTATTATCTATAGTTGGCGTCGGACCCGCCGTGCAGCACACGAGAGCCTCACAAGGTCGACAGTTCGTGACTATCATCCAATTCTCCACAAGGAGGCAATCCTTCTCGCTTCCGCTCTTCTCGACAGCCCCGCGGCCCGGGAGAAGCATTTCCAACGCTCTGCGGCTTCCGAGACCATGTCCATCTTATATGACTATCCAACGCTTGAGACGGAGAATGACAAAACCCTCAAGGAGATCCACGCCTTTAATGACTATGTCTCGGAGGCTGCTGTTCCTGGGGCACATCTAGTTGAGCTATTTCCTTGGATGATGCACATCCCCGATAGGTATGTATTAATTATTAGACGCTTATTTTCATACTGAATATTGGGTCAGCCTTGCAAAATGGAAGCGTGAGGGCAAGCGATATTTCATTGGATACACAAACATGTTCGAAGGGCTTTTTAATAATGTTCGCGCGGAGATTGTGGGTAACTTACCTTTGGCCGACATCGTTATATATTCGGGGTTCACTGAGTTTTTACACCACAGTCCAAAGGGTCGGATCGTCCAAGTGTCAGCGCATCACTCATTAAGAACTCTGAACGAAGTGGGCTTTCTAATCAAGAAATGGCCTGGCTAGTGGGATCCTTATAGTGCGTTCATAACTCATGTCGGCCAAGAGTTTTCTTGTGGACACCATGCACAGTTCTGCAGGAGCAGAGACGACATATACTGCGATGAATTGGTTTGTACTTGCGATGATTACGCAACCAGAAATACAGAAACGCGCGCAAGCTGAACTGGACGCAGTCGTCGGTCGGTCTCGTACCCCAGCTTTTTCGGATGCTCCAAGTCTTCCCTATGTACAAGCAGTAGTCAAAGAAGTTCTCCGTTGGCGCCCCCCGCTCCCATTATCTATCCCCCATAGCACAACGGAAGACGACTGGTACGATGGAATGTTCATCCCGAAAGGGACAATATGCCTTCCAAATATTTGGCTGTGTCACCACGACCCGGCGTTTTATGGTGAAGATGCCGCGAGCTTCAATCCAGGGCGGTTCCTGGATGCTGAAGGAAAGACTGCGACAGGACCACAAGAGTCGCGAGACGACGGGCACAGTACATACGGCTTTGGGAGGCGCGCCTGCCCTGGGAAGCATGTTGCCAACGATTCTCTTTTCATTTTCATAGCCACAGTTCTATGGGCTTCAAACCTCGAGCGGGTCTACGACCAAGATGGTAAAGAGACTCCGCTCAATATGTACTCTTTCATTTACAACGGCGTAGCTTGGTACGTTGTCATCATTTTAGTGTCACAACGAGTGTTTTGACTTGTACGCTGCAGCAGACCAGTTTCCTACGACTGCACAATTAAGACTCGGTTCCCAGAGGCGCCCTCGATTCTGGCAGAGGAAAAAGAATTGCTCAAGATATGATCCACGAGGTTTACGAGGACCCGAGGAGACTTGCAGACGTGTTGGATGGCGGTATGATTCCACTCATAGTCGCCGTGATGGTGGTACTCCCCAGCGGCGATAAGCCCTTGGATTTTCCTCTACATTTTACAGTAACTCACAGTCGTGGTTGGAATGCGAGAGGCACAGCACCCCCAACAACACGTTGTAAACTGTAGACTGGGTTCGTAGTTCGGTTACGTTGTAGATTCGGATCGCGGGCCCACCTGAAATCTGTCTAGGGTAGATTTCTCCTTGGATTTCTTTGATGCGGACAGCCTTTTTTTTTTTTGATCGCGGACAGCCGATTTGGAGTTTGCATCTGAAGTTATGCGTCGCGTACTGTACTAATTTTTTCAAGAATTTTTTGTTGGAATCCGTTATCCGAGGCTTTCCCACGCTCCGAAGCCAGTACAGTATCCGAGCTGAGTCTACTGCCAGTTACTTGACTCGGAAGACCATTTTCTTTCTCATGACGCTGTCCAGAGGTCCCTGAAACGCAAGCTGAAACGCACTTATCATTCTCTTTGGGGGTCATGCAGTCATGGCCGCGGAATTGCTTGGCATCTGCGCCACAGGGAAAACGTGACTTTCCTGGCACTTTTGAGGACGTGATTCGGAAAAACGGCCACTGCCAGTGGGCACGGCATAAACCAGTTCCTCGGTATCTCCTTTTCCCAACCACCGTAATTGGGTCGGCTTAATTCTCTGTCTTCAGACCCGCCAAACTGGCCTTCACTGACAGAGTGAGCGACCTGCGCTTCCGTCTTCCTCAGGCGCTTGATGCTTACTCTAGTACACATAATGCTTCTGCGTTCGGCCTTTCGTGCCTCCAACAATCAGGTTTGCTTGTGGTACCGGACGGGTTACCTCAAGAGACGGTCGATTACCTCTCGAGCGCCCCCGGGGCCACAATGGAGGCGAAGACTGAGGAGACATTGCGGGCGCTCCGTGCCATGCAGAGAGCAGTTGTGAGAATAGTTGTAGGTTTGACTCTCAAGGTCGTTTCTGTTGAGATCGAGCGCAGATAATGCGTGATGAACATTTGCTTCCGTCCCGCGTACTCTAAAAACTCAATATAACACATTACATCCGTTCCTTGTCCTGTCCCCCTGAATACACTACTAGTATGACAGCCATACGTATTAGGCTTTAGACTCCGTAGTATAAGTACTTTCGTTTACTCGTACCTAGCACCTCAGACATCGCCCGTACCGCGCGATCCTGAGGTGAGCTTACCCTACCACTCGTTTACTTTCCAGCACGCTTACGCCTAGACAGACTCTCGTGTTCTTTCTAGGTAAATACAGTTATAGACATCGCCCGTACCGCGCGATCCTGAGACTCTCGTGTTCTTTCTAGTTCGCCTCGCGCGCTGTTTCCGAGCTCCCGAAAACTATCCATAACTTACAGTTTCACCATCCCAAGTCAGAAATGGTTCAAGGCTCCCGGTTGTAGTGGTGTGTCACCGTGTGTGCTCTGCGATTGACGTGCTATCATTCGTGCCAATAGTAATAACCCACTTTGGCAGTGGATATATGGAAGTGCGACCTACGCGATATCTTTGACGTGCTGAATGGCGGTGTCATAGTAAATCCCTCAATTACACTGGGAGGGCCTGTGATTTACGTCAGCATGAACTATCGGTGAGAACAACATGAATCGATTTTCGTCTTTTGTAGGACCCTCATTCTCTCTTCTTCTCAACGTTTCAGGTGCGTCTGCTCCTCGAGCGGATTTTAAGCAAATTAACGCCTTGCTAGCCTTCGGACGCTTGATCGCACGAGTTCATGATCACGCGAATTCCCGGCTGTGATCCTAAACCTACATTACGTCTGACTCACTTGACTCACTTCTGACGCCTCATCTATCATACATAGACATACTGCCAAAACGGGGAAGTGCGGGGGTCAGCTTACCACCAGCTCAGACAATGAATGCTGTATGATGGGTGCCAAGGACGACGCCCATACAACGCACGGAAGCCTGAGTCACCACATGCGAACTGAGGTCCTTTTATGGTATTGTTCTTTGATCAACTCTTTTTTGACATCCGGGTGCAGGACCCTATATGGCACTAAACATTCCGAGTCATTCTCCTTGAAAGTTTCAAGTTCAAGTCCGACCGCGCAATTTTTTGCCAGCGGTACGGCAAAGTGCACCTTTCTACGAGTCAAGGAGAAAACGCGCCTACTTAAAGACTAGTTTCTTTCCTCATGACCCTGTTCAGAGGTCTTTGGAACTCGCCAGGTATTCTCTCTGGCGGTCATGGCTTTTCTTCGAGATTTGCTTGTCTTCATCTGCGCCGCGGCTGCTACAGTTTTGGCCGCCCCTGCAATACCTGCTACTTGTCCTATCGTTATGCTTGACAGGGGCACGTTCATAGGAACAACAGCCGACGGCGTGAACAGGTTCCTCGGCATCCCCTTCGCCCAACCACCGTTCGTAGTGCAACTCCGTCCTCCTGACTGACCCGCCGAACTGGCCCTCACTGACAGAGTTGGCGACCTGCGCTTCCGTCTTCCCCAGGCGCCTGACCCTTACTCTGGTACACACAATGCTACTGCGTTCGGTCTTTCGTGCACCCAACAAGCAACTACGCTTGCAATTCCGAATGGGTTACCTCAAGAGACGGTCGACCTCCTCACGAGCGGTTCCGGAGCTACGATTCTAGACGGTGAAGACTGTGAGGAGACTATTGTGGACTCTTCCAAGGAGAGCAATTCTGAGGATAGTTGCAGGTTTAGTTCTCAATGTCGTTTCACCATCTCAGGCCGGACGTGGTTCAAAGCTCCCGGTTGTAGTGGTGTGTACTCTGATCGATGTGCTATCATTTGAGCTAATACTAATAATCCGCTTCGGAAGTGGATATATGGAGGTGAGATGTCCTTTACTCGTTGTTCTCACTAGCATAATTTAATTCCACATAGGGAGTTTCGAATTCGGGTCGTCAACATTGTATGGTTTTTCCATCTTTCGTTTCCTGGGAAATAAAGAAATGCACAGCTACGATGGCGGTGTCATAGTGAGGCGCTCTATTGCACTGGAGGAACCTGTGATATACGTCAGCATGAACTATCGGTGAGCACAACACGGATCGTTCTTCGTGAAAATCGTGACTTTGCGGGAACCCCATCTTCTCAGCCTTTCAGGTGCGCCTGAGCCTCAGGTTGGTTCCGATTTCTTTTCTCTAAACGGATGCGACCCTTTCTAGCCTTCGGGTTCCTGGCCAGTCAAGAAGTCAAAGACGCTAAAGTTGGCAATCTCGGGCTATGGGACCGTGAGCGTTCGGGCAGTCGGCATAATCGGCATCGTAACGTCTGGCTTTACAGAGCGTCTGGCGCTTCGTTGGGTACAGAAGTATATTCACGCATTTGGTGGAGATCCATCGAAAGTGATGATGTGAGTGGAGCGACCCCTTAACGCAGACTCTACTGACATCTTTCAGCTGGGGTGAAAGTGCTGGCGCAATTTCGGTATCACTCCAGATGTTGGCAAATGGTGGGAATACCGAAGGCCTGTTCCGCGCAGCATTCATGCAATCTGGATCGCCCACGCCGACCGGTGATATCACTCATGTAGGGATATGCACTCTGGATCCGCCCAATTCTGAGCGATCTTGTAGGGTCAAAAATATTACGACGACCTGGTTGAACGTACTGGTTGTTCGGGCTCTTCCGACACCCTAGCATGTCTCCGGGCAGCACCATACGAGAAGCTGAAGGCCACTATCGATAGCTCCAAGTTTCGTAGTGGCCAACTAACTAACCCAGAGTCTCTTACGGTCGCCTGGCAGCCCCGTGCAGATGGCGTGTTTCTGGCGGATAATCCCCAGAAACTCGTCCAACGAGGTAAAGTTGCCAGAATCCCGTTTGTCACAGGGGTCTGCGATGATGAGGGGACTATTTTTGCTCTTTCTGCATCAAACCTCACGTGAATACTCGATGTTTATGTCTTATGACGTTAGACTGATCACAGAATGTCCGCAGGACCGAGGCGGACCTACGCAATTACTTAACAGAATTCTTCTTGCCCAATGCAACGGATGCAGAGCTGGACGAGTTGCTTACACTGTACCCCCAGGATGTCATTCAGGGTTCGCCCTACGACACGGGCATCCAAAATGCGTTTACCCCACAATTCAAACGCCTTGCTTCGATCTTGGGTGATTTTGGGTTCCAAGTACCACGCCGCTTTTTCCTGAACAACTTGTCGGAAAAGCAAAATACTTGGTCGTTTTGTATGTTGCACGTGTTTCTCCGCCTCCACGTGCGGGTCATTGTCCATTCCACTCACACGTCGACTCTTACACAGTAAGTAAGCGCCTGAAGTCGCTGCCTGTACTCGGTTCGTTCCACGGGTCCGATAATCTGAACATCTACGGCGGGGGAGACCTGACGGACTACCTAATCCATTTTGCTACGAATCTAGACCCAATGGTGGATTGAGCCCCCAATGGCCGCAGTATACCACCTGGTCGAGGCAATTAATGACACTCGTTGATAGTCAAGTCACCAACAGAACTATAACGTTAGACAAATACCGCGTTGAGGGGATGGAACTCCTTACGAATCTATCACTTGCGTACCCGCTGTAGGCGACTCGGATTTAAAGGGCCGGGGATGCGATTTGGTAGAATCACTGTAGAATCGCGTTTGGGACATAATTTCTTTTCTCGTTGTGGATAGTCGTGGTACCGTTTTGTCTTTCTCAAATGAAATGTCTCTCTGTCGCCGTAATATGCTGCTGCATCTGCAAAAGTGGTCCTCGACGTCTAGACTGCGTGTAGTATCTGAGGTAGGACTCCGGATTGGCACGGTTGGGTGCAACCCACGCTTTATATACATGAGGGATTATTTCCCAGATACTAGTAGCGGCGCGTGTCGTGGTGGTCCCCGCGACCTCTCCCATGACAAGACAGGGCGGGACAAACATGTGGGAGGTATAATCTCAACAAGACGGC
The DNA here is from genome assembly GCA_021525775.1 of Lactarius deliciosus. Lineage (NCBI taxonomy): Eukaryota > Fungi > Basidiomycota > Agaricomycetes > Russulales > Russulaceae > Lactarius > Lactarius deliciosus. The sequence goes on along the minus strand of JAKELK010000457.1, from coordinate 8,828 downwards.
AATGGCCGCTCACTGGCAAGCGCTGAAGCTGAACACTCTTGAACTTGAAGCAGAAACATCTCCTCAGATCTTCCCAGCATATACTTACTGAACATGCCTCACTGGCACGAAGTCATTCTGAGGCCGCGGTGCAACGTGAGCTACATCTTCGGGCAGCCGTGAGAACACATCAGAACTCGAAAGCAGATCACCGTTCACACTTTCACGGTTCATCATAAATATCACTTCGTCAAGGTCTTCGTCAAGGTCTTCGTTGCTGCGGTCCCAGAAGCTGTGGCCATGGAGAGAAGGATATATACAATATACCTCCTGATTTCCACCTGACGCAACTGTTCTTACGAGCGGTCATCATCTCGCTTCTGCCCCGGCCCCGTACCGAGAATAACTGTTACAGTACTGTACCTTATACCCAACCGATTCTATATCCGTGTAATCTTGCGCTTCATTTTCCCGAAGTGTCACTCAGTATTGGCGAGACTAATTCGCTGAGGGCATAAAGCGACGGCTGCCGGTGTATTACCAGACGATTCACATTCAATCGTCGAACTCGAATTTCGCTTTGGAAGTCAAAGAAATGGCCACAAGGCCCGCAACGTCCCTGAAACCTATGCTTCCCAGCATTCCAGCCGTAAACATGTCATATGAGTGCTGAATTATATCAAATAGAGCAGAATTTCGCTTCCCAATCCGTATTTACTCAAATCAGGCATACCATGATACCACCTTGATACCACCTTCCATTCCTCAGGGCTTGGGTAACACCTGTTAAAGCTGTTATTGAGTGAAATATGGCCGTCGCACTGGCCCCAACTTCCCTCCTACTTTCCACCGCAAGATCGACGGCCAACCCGAATATCTTCGATGGAACCTCGCGTCGCCCCACGAATAAGTGGTCTGAAGAAGTGTATGGGCTGGCCCTCAGGACCCTACGAAGCCTCGACCTATCCGTCCGCTATACTATCACCGGAAGAAGGAAACATCAAGTATAGGCCGGCTCCAAATTACTTGCCCCCGCTCGCGTTGTCGGATCCCTTCAATAGATCTGCTCCGCCGGACCTTCTGAGGGAGACCGTTGTTAGATCGATCTTGGAGGACAGAACCCTGACCACAGGCATCCTTCTCGCATTGTTTATCGTGTTCGCGGTCAAATATGCAAGGAGCCCTTGGCGGAAACTACCTCCCAGCCCTCGACGCACGCCAATCATTGGAAATTCCCTCCAGTTGTCGGATTTACACTGGCTGATCTCGAAAGATTGTAAGGATCGCTTCGGTGAGTAACTATTGGTTTGCTGGGAAGGTGCTAAAACACAAGCACTGGGGCTGTAGGAGAGGTTATGTACCTTGATGCCGCAGGGTCACCTACGATCGTGCTCAATAGCCTTAAACCTGCCGTCGAACTTCTTGAGCGCCGTTCAAATAACTATTCCGACCGACCCCGGCTCATTATGGCACAGGAGATTCTTAGCAAAGGCCTTGTGATGGGATTTATGAGCTATACCGCGTCGTAAGTCCTAGGCTAAGTACGGCACATAACCACGCGTTATTGACCCATGAGCGCTGGTACAGTTGGCGTCGCCAACGGCGTGCAGCACAGGCAGCTCTCAGCAAGGAGGCAGTGCAGGAGTATTATCCTGTTCTTACCAAGGAGGCAACCATCTTGGCTTCGGCACTCCTGACGAACTCGTCCAGTAGCGATCGCACAAAGCACTTTCAGCGTGCTGCCACTTCCGCAATTATGTCCATCTTGTACGACTACCCAACACTCATATCGGGACAAGACACCACCATAAAAGGAATCGATAACTACAACCAACGGGTCAAATATGCTGCGACGCCTGGGAGTTTCCTTGTTGAATCTTTCCCTTGGATGATGTACATCCCAAAGAGGTGATACATAAGGTTTCTCATGTATCCCTGATTAGTGCTAACCCGCAAGTGCAAATTAGATTTGCAGAATGGAAGAGGGAAGGCTTGCAGCAGGCTGCTGAACATCAAGAAATGTTCCTGCGTCTTTTAAATCGTGTCCGAGGTGATTTGGTGCGCGGAATCATAGCGTACACAATCCAAGGCCTGGCTGATAGACAATGTAGGCCAGTGGTGGGACCCGTCCTAGCATTTCCGCCTCCTTGATACTGGGTGCCGACCGCAACCTCCTGGCTGAGGCAGAGATGGCATTTCTTGCTGGGTCGATGCAGTGAGTAGACGCTGTTCTCGATCGGCGAGAACAAAACGAAAGCCTGAGAATGTGTGCACAATAGCTCTGCTGGCTCCGGAACGATTGTATCCGTTTTAAACTGGTGGACAGTGGCCATGGTAGCTTTCCCCGAGGCACAACGCCGCGCGCAAGCTGAACTCGACACTGCCGTTGGCCGTGATCGCCTCCCGACCTTCTCCGACTCTCCACACCTTCCGTACATACATGCATTGGTAAAGGAGACCCTTCGCTGGCGACCCGCTGCGCCATTCGGAGTACCTCACGTTGCAACGCGTGAGGATTGGTACGAAGGGATGTACATACCCAAGGGAACGGCGTGCATGGCCAATATCTGGCAATGCAACCACGACCCGGTCGTATTCGGAGACGATGCGGACGAATTCAGGCCAGAACGATTCCTTGACGAGCGCGGAGAGTTGACCTCGGGGCCCATGGACCCAAACCAGGAAGGGCACTACACCTACGGTTTCGGGCAGCGGAATTGCGTAGGAAAGCTCCTCGCCAACGAGTCTCTGTTCCTTTACGTGGCAAGAACTCTGTGGGCGGTCAACTTCGAGCGCGTGCGGGACGAGAGCGGAAACGAGGTCCTGCCAGACATCGACACCCTTGTGGGTCCGGGACTATTCATGTGAGTCCCCCGCGCGGGCAGCGCCTAACGCTGGGTTTTAGAGTAGCTGACGTCCTCACCTCGCGATTAGCCATCCAGCTCCGTTTGACTGCAAGGTCACGCCTCGCTTTCCCGAAGTGACGTCACTCCTTGCAGAAGAGCGCAAACGCTGGGGCGTCTAAGGCGTCGTTTGACCCACAGCCAGCATTCTGTGAGAGGTTGAATCAGTCAGTACATATTGTCGGCAATAGCCGGTGTACATTACAGTAAAACGAGTTGACTGTGTCCAGTTGATAAGCGGTTATCAGATAAAAGGCGAGACTGTGGCCCACCGTCCGGTCCAGTCGTCAGTAAACGCTCCCTTCGGTCGAGATCACACTTCGAGGTATGCCCGTAGGCCAGGTAAACTAGACAGTGGCCGGCGCCTTTTCCCGACAGCAGCCGCCCGGTTGGCTTCGGCGGGGTCTCGGGCCTCATATCCCTTGAACTTGAAGCTTGAACCGCCACGATTGACCACATTACAGCTTACATCTTTGAGAATTCGAGAAACAACTAAGGGGACACGCAGTATTCATCTCGCTTCGGACCCGCGCCGAGAAAAACTTGTACCTTACAAGCTTGTGCTGGCCAAATTCCTCATCAATGTGATTTCCCCCTCCCCCTCTCTTTCCAGAAGCGTCACTCAATATTGGTGAGACTCGGCACGTACAATATCGTCGGCGGGGAGCTCGTGTACAAGATGGCCGTGTCTCGTTGATAGCGGTTATTAGATACAGGGATCTTGAAGAATGCGGAGGCGTGATATGCTGCACGGTGCAGTGAGTGAGTGGATACTGCTCGAGGAAACATCCTTCGGTTACTATCAGGTGACGTTTCGGGGAGTGCCCATAGGTACTACCGTAAACAGCGTCACATGGGTGCTCATATTGGTTGCTCAAGTCCGTTGCAATGTGAAGGCGCAAGGAGAGCAGATCCGAAAAAACAGCGACAAGGCCGCTGCAGAAGCGGATAAAGACACGATGCGAACAGGTACAATGACGCACGATGATAACCCTACATAAAATCTTCTTCCATTTCTCTCACAGAATTATACTTCGGCTTCATTACCTCTTCCTCTTCATCATCGACTTCAACGTTTAGGAATGAATCGTACGAGCGCGCAGCCTTCTCCGCCTTGCGCGCTTCTGCAAGCTCCAGATCGGCCTTCTTCTGCACGGTCAGACACCGGGTCAGTGCGTTCTAGTGACTGAAACATGTCGACAGGTTGTACCTTGGCCGCTGCCGCGGCACGCTTGGCGGCGTTCTCGCTCTTGGCTCGCTCGATCCGCTCAGCCTCGTGGTCGACAACACGTTCGACTTTTGTCTTGTTTAGACGATTGACGATCGCATTCTCGCGCTTCGGCACGTGAACTGAACAGAGTGTGAGCGCGTCATACCGCTGCACGCAGAGAAGCATGCGCACCACGTTTTACCTGCGCAGGCAAAGCTCGATGAGGTGGGTTATTCGATGCGAGCCACGGCGTACTCGTTTATCGTTGTGGAACGACACCTGTCCTACTGCCATATCCCCGGTTTTCTTCGCACAAAATTCTCAGGGTAAGACATGCAGGGCAGCTAGGGATCGTACCTTGAGGTTGTCGCCTGGTGTATAGATGATGGTAAGGTCATTCCGCTTGTTGCCTGCACGTCTCGAGTAAGAGCTGAAAGGACAATGTAAACGGTTTGGAGAGCACCTTCGATTGAGTTTGCCTTGACGAGTTGTGCGCAGTCTACCAGCAATGCCTCAGGAATGGCTTCCCAAGAGGGTATCGATTCAGGCAGTCGGAGGTACACGTGTGCAGAGGAAAGTTTATCTACGTGGAACCAAACATCCTGTGGCCACGCATATTTGATTAGGTCTTCATCTGTGCCGTGCCAGTCAATACTGAGCGACTGCGTGGTCCTAGACACAACATACGCACTTTCCACCTTATCCCGACCCATGTATACAGTCACTGGAGGCTCATAGGCTAACTAGGGTTATTGAGGTGTTTTCCTTTCCATAGACAATTGGACGGACCTGTCGAAGTAAAGAAAAGTACCATTGCGCTCGAGTTGTAGTTGCGTCGGCTCTTTGAGAATTGGCTTCAGCTTCACTAAGTTAGGCCCGAGTCCAAGCCCCGATTCGGATTTGATAAGCTGTCAGGCGCGCGTAGGGCACCAACAAAGGTACCGACAGGCGACACGTAGACCGGTGACCGTCTGTATATGAAGGGTAAACCTGCGATATACAGACCGGTACAACTGAGTTTTAATCCCTATGGCGTCTGTCTCCCTGCAGAATTTACTTTTATGGCAATCCCCAAATAGGCATCTCTTATGTAAGTCATGGACCATGGTAGTCGAATGTGTCTCGAAATTGGGACGCCTGGATGCGTCTTGCATCTGTATTGGTGGGCAGACAACAAATATATTTCCCTGACGATATGTTACACTGGACCTATGAGATGCCAATTCCGTTTGGGCGTCATCTTCCAGTACTTTTTGGGCACAATACGAGTCAGTTATACGACAAAGAGAAGCGGTCTTGGAGGCGGTCTAGTGATCATGGTCTCCGTGCCCAACGTCTGTACCTGTCTACTACTCTGGGTTATCTCAAACTTTGAAGTTCTGCCTCGGGAATTTCATGTCACTACGAGAATCGCAATTATGTCTGGACAAGAGTAGCTAGTAGTTGACATCAGCACTAGTGCTAGCACGACCTTGTGCATGATTCTGCCTTGTAGTATACTTTTCCCAGATAATATAATTGGCTATCATCTTTTCGTCTTTCAATCTGTAAAAGTCCTCAGTTTTTCTCGTTATGGGATCAAGGCAATCGCAATGGAAAAGTCCTAATGACCATGTTCTCTGGAAGGTCTGCTTTTGCCTTGGCTTTTGCTGACTCTGTTCTGGATTTCCGTGACCAATGCGAGGCAATTATGGTATCCGCAATGCTGAATCTTTGGTTCTCCTAATACCAACGGTCACCCTTCTCAACTTACGCAGATACCCTAAACTGTCCCTGATCACTAGGGAACGCGTCTAAGATACACAGATTTTTGGGGGTGTGGAGTCATGCAGGCCTCCGCGCGGCGTGAGTTGTCGTAGGCGGGTCCGCATCGATCGCAGACACATTTTTGTCGAAGGGTTAAGGCCGCGCACAAGTGCGGCGAGATCGGGAATGGAAGCGAGGTCAGTTGATCGCAGATGGTTGGAAATGGTCGCGCACGCTTGTACGCAGCGCGAAACTTCGTATGTGTGGTTGCCTGTGTCGGGAAAGCGTTGGATTCAAGTTTATAAGGCCGCGCGCAAAAGCGAAACGCTGGGGAGCACGAGGAATAAGCCACATTGAGCCCAAAAGTCCGAAATCTGAGGAAAGAAGTCTTCTGAGATAAAGTTGTAATTACATGGGTTATATACTAAAGGAGGTGGGCTAATGAATGGGGCGCATTAGATAACACGGGAACAAAGGAGTGCCAAAGCGCAAAGGGAAGGGTCCGGAATGAGTGGGAAGCTGAGCACTCAAAGAGTGCGGGAAAGTGACGAAGCGTGCGGGAAAGCGGCGCTTAGAAAGCGCAGAAAGCACGGAAGTGTAGGGAAAGCATGCACGCAAGTGCAAGAGAGCACAGGAATGTGTGAGTGAGCGCAGGCAAGCGTAGGAGAGCTAGAAAGTGCGAAAAGTGTGATTTCATCAGCCGGGAGAGCGCGGTTGTATCAACGCATCTGATTGTGGAGGAACCAAGGGAGGAACGACGATTTCTGAAGTGTATTTGGAGACGGCATGTCGATGAGGTTCATTCTATTTACACTACTGGCCTTAAAGTCATGGGCTTTCCGTGTTTCGACCAGCATGGGGTCGCCTGGGTGAGTTCCAAATCATTGGGGCCAGGATCAGGATTGGGAAGGAAACTCAATGCCAGACCCAAGAATGGCGGGCAAGTGGTCTGGGAAATTATCAGGGCCTATGATCAAGAACTTGAGGACACACGGACGATCCACAGATGAAGGAGCCGCTTCTTGAGACCCAAAAGACAAGAGTTCCCTTAGTTGCTCTCTGTTCAGGAGCAGCGCGCTGATGTATGGTGACAGTAGGAATAATAGTTTCAGCAAGGGCAAGACCCCCGGTGTCAAGTAATATCATGAAGGACGGACGCGTCTCAATATCGAGACACGCTTTGACTTACATAACGGGATGCCAATTTGGGGATTACCGTAAAAGTAAATTTTTCAACGGAGACAGACGCTATAGAGATTTAAACTCAGCTGTACCAGCCTGTATATCGATTATCATATACAGGCTGGTCACGAGCCTAGGCGACACGGTCGGAGACAATTGCAATCCACGGAATTCCTGTCTTCTTTTCCTCAGACCTTTCTACTTGGCAGCCCGAGTTCAGGATTTCAAGGTTTTAATTTTTTAATCTTCACAATATTTTTGGGTTATGCAAAGAATTATGTGGATATTCCAAGTCCATCCGGGCCGGAATACCGCGGTAAACATAGTCACCGCGGTTCGCCTAAGGTCCGGCGCAAGGGTTCGCGATGTCCCTCCTCGAAGCTGCACGGAGTGCTAATACAGCATTTTCTGAGATACCGATTATGTCTGCTTGTTCGTCTCGCGTCTAACCTGCTCTCACAGTTCTGTCTTTAGAGATTTGAAGGATATCGGCGATCCGACTCCTGACGTTCAATGGGCCCTCGCAAAACAGATCAGGGATGCGTGCATTGATGTCGGCTTCTTCTATGGTACGCATTTGACAATATCCGAAGATGAAGCATCGACGATCCCACACAGTAACGAACCATGGTATCTCTGAAGAGACTATTGCAACTGCTCTTGAGTCCATGAAGACGTACTTCTCCCTTCCCCTTGAAACTAAGATGGAGGCAAGCATTCTTTTTAAAGGAGCTTTATGACGTCCTCATGACGGATGTATCAGCTCGACAATACCAAAACGCCGAATTTCAAAGGGTACAACGCTGTGTTAAGCAGTAACAACGATCCGGCTGGCACCGGGGACATGCACGAGGGATTTGAGTTTGGTTGGGAGGCATTGGATGACACCCCGGGTGCCCTTGATGCATGCCGCATGAACGATGGCTCCATGGCCGGCGCGAACGTTTGGCCCGACGTCCCGGGGTTCAGGAAATCACTGCTAAACTACTAGTATGTCCGAGTTCTCCTACTGGACGACCATTACGACGGATCTGAGAGACCCACCTCTTGATGTCGTGCAGCTATGCCGCAGTAGGCCTTGGGAAGAACCTCTTCCCACTTTTCGCGCGGGCCCTCGACCTCGCACCCGACTTTTTCGATGACAAGGTAAGCATTGGGTACGTGTGCCCACCATTGGCTGTACAGCAGCGCACACGTGAAACAGTCGGTGATGGTATGAACGCGAAATAGACACGAAACTCGGCAGCCCTAATGCGCGTGTTGCACTACCCGCCGCAGAGGGGACCCGTCGATGAACGTGTCGTTGGCATTGGCGCGCACACAGAGTTAGTTGATTTGTCCACCCGGCGGACCGTTACCTCGCCGTTATCTTCTAATCTAATCCTTTTCGTTCTCCAGTTTTGAGGTGAGCTCTTCTCTGATGCTTTGTGCAGTCGATCATGACATGGCTGGACCCAAGTGTTTCACGATCCTGTGGCAACAACCGGGTATACAGGCGTTGCAAGTACGCAACACTAGTGGCGATTGGATCGATGCCACACCCACACCAGGAACGCTCGTTATCAAGTGCGCTTTGTTTACACTCTAGTGTTCCCACACGCCGGTTCTGAAGAATGCCAATTATAGTTTAGGAGACCAATTCGCCAGGTGGACCAGTACGTCGCATCGCCCCTCTATGAGATCGTGGTGACCATAGAAAACATGCAGACGACGTTTTCAAGAGTACGGTGCACCGCGCGGCAAACCGCTCGGGTGAACGGCGTTACTCTATCCCCCTTTTCTTTGGTACTGACTATGACGTGCTGCTG
>JAKELK010000456.1:0-40341 GCA_021525775.1 Lactarius deliciosus | reverse complement strand
GTGAAGATGCGGAGACTTCAACCCCGCGAGACATCTCGACTCCAAGGGAGAAATCGCTCCGAGTCCACCAGACACAAAAGAAGGGCCACCTCTCGTTTGGCTTTGGTCGCAGATTGTGTGTGGGTCGTCATGTGGCAAACAACTCACTCTTCATCGACATTGCAATCCTACTTTGGGCGCTCAAGATCGAGAGAAAGAAGGATGCCACTGGCAAGCTCCTTCCCTTGGATGTGGATGGTTTCGTGGAAGGCGGTCTCGTCGTGTAAGTGTGACTATGTGTTCCCGAAACGAAAATAACAGGATTACCCTTCTCAGTCGCCCTGTCCCTTATGAGTGCGACATCACGCCGCGTTTCCCGGAAGCTCCCTCGCTCCTTGCAAACGAGCTCGAGCTCCTCGGTGATGAGCTGTGGGCGTAATTCAATTTGTAGAAAATCATTATTGTAGTATCGGAAATGTACATTTTTTGGTTCCCTTATTTGGGTTGGATGACGTCATGGAGCTCAGACCGCGAATGGACTGCTACTTGAAGGTGGCATGAGTTAGCCTCTCATCATGGTCACGCCAGACGTAGACCTGAAGAAAACCGACAAGGGGCACACTTTATCTCGATTTTTTTTGGGACCGCTTCCTGAACGCGTCATATCGGTTACACAGCATCTTGTTACGAAGCCTGTCAACAAATCTCGCGGCTTCTTCAGTTTCACCCAGGCCCAGCAGTCACCCTCCGAGACTGACGAACCTGTCGAGGAACTAATTGATCAATATGCCTATGCGTTCTACTTGAAACTCGGTGGATCGGAGGAGGACTGGAATGAAGAACAAGAGAATTATGTGAAGGACGAGATGATGAGAAGGTGGAGGGATTCAGCTTGGGGGCGTCTTTGGCGCAGGAGAAAGGAAATCTCGGATACCACCCATGCACGCTGGGTACTGCCAAATGATGCTGGATCTTTCCAAGTTGGAGAGTTCCTGGGTCTTAATACCTACGCAGAGCAAACTTCTCGCGACACACGGTTAACCCCTGGTTCATCTGCTCGGACAGGTCCATCCACCTCCCTCGTCTACTTGGATGGCCCTTCGATGGTGACCAAAGACTCCTTTGTGACAGCTCGTTCTCACGTCAGCCCCGAGCCCGAAACGCTGCCCTCTCAACCGTCATCTCCCCCTCCGGATATGCCCGTCCCTTCCAATGGGAGTTGTGATATTCTCGCCGTCACTTCTACTACCAACCTTCTTCCGGCCACAGCAGCGGACCGACTTTCGGAAAGACATCGCACTCGCACCGGCCCGACAGACGCAATGCCGAGTCTCAAACCTGCATTGAGAGCACGCGCCCTTACTCAAGCAAAGAGCGATGGCGCCATTGACGGCACTACCGGTGCCACTCTTGGCCTCTCCTTAAACTCAGGTTCGGGCAAAGGCAAAGCGAAAAAAGCTGTCCGACTTCCTTCCGACCCCCATCCTTTTGGCACCCCAACTCTTCCTGCTTCCGTCTCACCGGGCGAAGTATTGCAGCGTACCGGAAGTGAGTTACACGGTACGAGTGCTACAGCGGAAGAAGAGCTCCGGGCAACAGAGATCGCCTCTGCAGATATACCCGACGAGTATGATGATGCTAGAATGAAAGGTGAGACAGTTCAAGTCCTTTCCGTCCTGCCATCGCCATACGTCTTGTCCTGGCTCTAGACAGGATGGTGGTTCGCGTTGCCTATTGCAAGGATGGGTCTCTGGCACCCAGATTCGATGAGATGCAGAACCGGTCCGCTAGGAATTTGCAATACGAAGATTGGACAGAGTTCATGGTTGTCTGGCGTAACGATCGATTGGAATTGTACGACGATTATGTGTGTACACTATTGCCCCCAAGTCCTCCAACCTTGACGTATTCCCCCTTAGCGATTGCCTTGTAGAGAATGGCTCGCAGGTCACAAGCACCTCGCCTTCGTCGTACCCCTGAAGAACGTTCGAACGAAGCTTTCTCTTTATTCCTTTACGGACATGTCGTTCTGTATCATCTGTCCTCCTGCATCTCTGAGCTCTGGCGTCAAGACACTTCTCCCTTTTCAACGTAGGACAGGCACCAATGTCTTTGTATTTAAGGCACGGTGCCGTTCCCGTGCCATTGATTGGATTTGGCGCTTATGGTAAGATCGAACTTATTACCCATACTTCCGAAGCCCTGTTCCGGACTCACCCTTGGATAGGCGGGATCTAGGCGGCATACTTCCGCCGTTTATCGAAGTTCGCTCACCTGTTCTTGACACCCGGATGAAGATTGACGTCCCTGAGAGCGCCGATCACTCGATTTTCAGTCACGACAACCTTGTGGCATTATGCATGAAGACGTTGAGCAACAGTCCAAGATTGGGATGTTATTATTAGAAAACGACTCGCAGAAGGTGCGCACATGGAACTTGCCTGGCGTCTCGACACGAACCTAGATTGGGTATGGTGGCTTGATGACATCCACGGCATCCTCGCGCCCTGGGCAGTGCTGGCAGGGCTGGCACTCAATCAGGTAATTATTTTGATCTGGTGTTATCCTTGTCGTGTCACGGACACCGTCGACCCTAGGCAGGGAGAGCCGCCCACCTCGAGGTACGCTTAGCGGAACACATGGCTTCTCAGTTGCATATCAAAGATGGGCCACCATTTATCCGAGCGGCCAAGTGTCGAGGGCTACGTGTCACGCATCAAGCCCGGATCAGGTACCCGCGAGGGAGGTTTACCTAACTGTGCACAATGGCTTACTGTTCACGCTTACCCCTGCGAGTGCCCCACGCACCAAACCCACCCGGCGTGGTTCCTGTACCTCATGACTCGGACCGAAATGCTCGGGACGCGTTGCGGCAGGAAGAAGTCCGCCGAGGCGCCGCGCAAGTTTAGCTGCGCGTGGGGGTGATGGATTTGCGAACCGTTATTGCAGTGCGCCGGGCTTTCAGGCCGGTTCTGCACCGAATGAGCACGTGCATGCTTCTACGCAGCCCGAAAATCGAAGACAATGGGCATTTCGAAGAACAGGTTGTACGTGAAGAAAGTGATACCCGAGATGTCGGCGGAGATGCAGGACTCACTGGTGATGTGACTACAATGCGCACGCGGAGATGCTTCGAACTCCTCATGAAGTCTGGACATGTCATTCGGTTTGAGGTGCGCCATGCTCTCCAGTTTACTTGGGTGGCCTGATACCGAGTGTGACAGACTTGGTCTGCTAAAGTCGCAATAGAGTGGATTGAGCGTCTTCGTGCGCTCATTCGTTACTGGACGCTACGTCATTTCGTGGACACCCGACAGGAAATGGACGTTGTACATTATGCCACAGGCCGACCACGCATTACACCACAACGCCTGCGACACGAGGAGTGCGACAAGGGTCATCCACCAGAACCCCAGTCGAACCCTGCCATTTGTTCTACCATACCTAAGCTCAATTTACCACCGGTGCGTTTACGAAGGATGCCGGCCAATCATCAAAGCGGGACGAGTATTTGTGAGACAGGGACTTCACGGAAGATATAAGTGTGTATTGCGTTTTCTTCTTCACGCGTTAAAAAACTCAGGCAAGCATCTCCAGGTTGGTGCAAATGTTCCTCGTTGCCAGCCAGCTGGTGCAATTTCAGATCAAGCCGAAATCAACGAACTTCCGTAGGCGGGGAAAACCCGTTCCCTTACTCGACGCATACGTCGTGTCGGGGGTGTTCGCGGCTCAGGCGCTGCCCAAGGGACAATACAACCCAAACAATCCCGCTACTCCGCGACGTTACGCGGACGGACTTGAGAGTGACGACTCCGAAGAGAACACATTGTTCACGGTGTACTACGTGCCGCGCAAGATGGCACAAGCCGAGAAGGTCCCGTCCCTGAACGTAGCCAAGAAGGTGATGGTCTTCCGTTGCCGGAGTCGCGTCGAACGTGATGTATGGTGTTGGGCAATGAACACGGAAATCGAGAAGCTGGCTCGGGAGAGGAGTGACAGGGAGAAGCTGAGAAATGCAGGAGCACCTATCCCACTCGAACAAGTGACTAGGCCTGCGGAGATAGTACTGTAAAAGATGTGTGGTTCGTACCAAGGTTGACGTCTGGCACCGACGCCCCAGAATAAAGGTTTTAGTCTAAAACACTCTCGTGCACTTGTTCTCAGTGCCTGCGTACCGTTGACCTGGATTGATTCCCCTGACTGATGTGTTTCTATACGATCCGACGTTATGGATTCGTCTTCATAACATCATTTTCTAGGCCCTAGACATGATCACGATCGGGTTTTTCTCAACAATCATACAACGGCCCAGACTGCCCCCCAAAAGCCCTTATATTGTGACCGGTGATACGAACGCCGGTCCATTCAATCAAGTCAGGGTCATAAAACAGTGGTGATGTAAGGGAGCTATAGACATGACAAGTTTTGTTGGGCTGAGGTGATGGACGGGCCCTGAAGCAGGATTTACTATATTCTGCTTCATGATTTCGGTTTCTTAGCTGGGACCGTTGTCTGAGATTATTCATTGCACAGATGAACGGATACTCACCTCCGTACCGGCTTCTCGCCGTGGCCCTGCCCGCAACGCCTCCGAGGTCTGAAGCACCGCGGACCAGTTTATAGCTGTGACCATCGATTATCAGTGACGGAGCTGACCCCTGGAGGATCGGGTAGCCCACCGGACACCAGGGAGATCCTGTGCACGGCCTCCCCTGACCAACACCACGCTATGTTCCTGTAGGTTATGCCCCTCTCCTGGAATGTACGCTTGCAGAACCTTCCCTGACGTGAGCCTCACACGGGCGACCTTGCGCTTCGCAGAGTTTGGTTTCTTGGGCTTCGCGGTGAACACCTGCATCACGATGCCTTTCCGCTGGGGATTGACGTCCAGGAGGGGCGCTTTTGATAAGGCCTTACGCTGTGGACGTTTGCGGCGCATGGCTTGGTTGAGCGTTCTGAATGCTGGCGCGGTCGAATGGAACGTGTTAACGAATGTGTTAGGCGCAGAACACGCCTGGAGAACGGATGCTGCTGAGCGGGTGGCGACAGGCGTCCATGATAATGAGGGTCGGGCGATGGCTCTAAGAAGGGAGAGCATGCTCGTCACCGTTCGTCGCGTGTGTGGCGACCGTGACTCGGAGTTGCCGTTTAGGTGTCGGAGTTTGCCGATATTTCATTACGCGACGCAACGCGGGCTCTCCTCTCCACTTGATTACGCGCTCGTCAACAGCGAACCCATTTCTGCCATGCCACGCTACAGAAGACGCGCCGTTGAGGCCATGTCTGACAACATCGAGGAAGACGATGATGCTACACAAAATCAGGAAGTCGATGCGGTCGATGCTGACGAAGATGAAGATCTACAACCCCGCCGCCCTCGAAGAACACAGAGCCGCGTGGTGCGAGGAGCACCGCGCGAAACTCCTGTCCCTGAACGCGACGAACCCGATGACGCGCAAGACGTGGCGGCTGTGTTTGACGAGGACGCGTTCGGGAATAAGCCGTTGAACCGAAACGACGGACAGAGACTGCATGGAATGGCCGCTGATTGGGATATGATCAGGAAGCACTTGAAAGAGAGCGCATTTTCTCTCCTGACCGAGGTTTCCACCGCCGTCGCCGAGTATGCCGACGAAGACAACTCTGAAAAGGTAATCTTGTCTGGACTTCTCCCTCGCGTGTGCTGGATAGGATCTTACTCGCATTCAGGAATTGGATAGATTGGACGGTTTAATGAGAGAACTCATCGATATCGACACGGAAATTCGGTCACATGAACGGACCTTGAACGACTTGCACCAACAAGTCGTCACAGGGGAGGAGATCGTGAGTGGCACCCATGCATTTTCGTTCCGTCGACATGCTCAGCCTTGTCAGAGTGATATATTGGAGCGTTATCAAGTACAAGTTCAGGAAAAGTTGGACGCACACAATACGAAAACAAGTAGGCAAAAGTATGCGAAGAGCGAGGCGTATGCTGCATTCAGGCAGTCAATCTATGTTGGTCATGATCCTTTCAGCCCGGCATTCGTGTTTCTAATGCACACATCCTAGGAAGTACAGCATCCAAACGAAGCAATGCCGCCTGTTGTAGAGTTTTTGCCTCGAGGTTTGTCGGCGCGCTTTGGTACTTGGTTGTATCGGTGGCTGACCTCGTGGATCAGAGGAAGGAGATCACAGCGATGATGACGAAGACGATATTCAAGTGGGCGGTGTACTCCAGGACATCAATTGTCCGATAACGTTGATCCCACTTGTGGATCCTCAAACCTCGTGCGATCATCTTGCTATGCCGTCAACGATCTGGTCGCTAAACATTTTCCCGTCTAGGAGCATCTGTCAGCACTCGTTCTCAGCCCAAGCTATTCGACAAATGCTCGGCCCCAATCGATTTACGAAGAAGAAGTGTCCGGCTTCTGGCTGTAATCAAATGATTTGCCTCAACGACCTTGAGACAAATAAAGAGTTGGAACGCAAAGTGAAGGCCTACCAACGCCGGGCACAACGGAGAGAGGAAGATCAGGACGCCGAGGAGATAGTAGAATGAACTGAGTTTAGATACGAGGGATGGTCAATCGATGACTGTCTCACTTGAGCGATGCAGTATTGGCACTGCCACCAAGCTCATCTGGGGCCTACATACAACTGCTCCGTCGTTCGTCTTCCTGTGTTCCACTTTCGCTGCCTCCCCACGCGACTACCTCACCTCTTGATCGCAGCGTACTTCTGCGCCTTGTCTTGTGATTTGGCCATGGCTGTGTCTACTTTACACAGTTGGCTTCCCCAGACCCCGAAACCCCCCAAACAAAAATGCATTCTCCCCTTGATGGCAAGATCATAACGCCCGCCCTATCTCACGCTGTCGAGGAGGGAACAATTTTGCCACGTAAGTCCAGATGTCAATCAGTGACATTAAAGCCTCTCTTCTGGCGCTGGACCGGAAGGCTAGCCTCGTATTAACAGCGCAGATCTCGACCACCCCGCGAGATAAACATCATTCCACGAGGCACCGGTTCGCTTATCGAGCTAACCCGGAGGAGTTGTGTGTATACGCGGCCCCAAACTCTCATTAAATTAATTGCTCTGTGCCTGCCACATTCGGAAATGTCGGCCATGTACCATGGTGCTGACTTGTGCGTTTCCTGTGTTAGTCGGTTCCTCGCACGTTGTGATGGATAATACTCTACATCTGTGCAGAGTGCAGAGAGCGATGACCTTTCCAAAACCTAAGCCAGCGCTCTAGCTCACCACGGGACGCCAGATGCCCGCCAAGTTCCTGACCTTTCTCGAATGCCGTGACATTTACGTTCATATGTGGTTCCCATTTTCGGCGTAAAATTCCGGACCCGACCAAGGCGATGCCAGAGGTTTCGTACGTGGGCTCGTCACGGATGGCAGGAAAAATGCTGCGCTTATTGGGCGTGAGGTTAACAGCATGTCGCACGCGTGGTGAATACTGTATGGTCCTGAGACCTTATGCTATACAGGCACCACGACCGTTCGGTCCAAATTGATGATCATCGTCGTCGGCTGTTTGGGGGGGATAATGATACACAGGAACGTCAACGATGAATGACCTGGCGTTCGCCGCAAAATCTGCTGTCAGTGGCCATTTGTATGTGTAATGCGCCACAGGCCAGGGCAGACTTTGTTTGATGAGAACGGGCCATGCGCGCCAGCGAGCCTGTTTTGACTATGCCCAGGTGCCCTTCCATCTCCGCTTCGAGTATATATATAGCGTTTCTTTCTCTTCTCCAATTTCAATCGCCAACGCACCCCCCGATTTCATTCTACAATCCAGACCCCAATGAAGCGTGGTAGCTACGCCCGCCGTGCTTGCAACCATTGCAGGAAGAGGTATGCCATACTACGACAGTGCGATGCTATATCGTCACCGACACTGAATGCTTATCGACAGGAAATCGAAGTGCGATGGCTGTGAGCCAGTCTGCGCGTCGTGCAGACTTTCTGGACACGAGGTACGCATATATGTTCATGACGCTATGAACAAAGCGCTGATTAACTGGGATAGTGTTCTTGGGGCCCTGAGAGCGCGAAGAAACCCACCACGAAGCAATACGTCGATTCGTTGAAGAAGATGAATCGACAACTGGACCGTCGAGTCAAGATACTCGAACAACAACTCGCACACTGCACACGTCGTCCAGTCGAGCAGGTGGCTCAGGACGCTATCAGCCTAGCCTTGAGGATCCCTGATCATGGTTCGCCCTCGTCATATAATGGGCAACCATCACCGGGGTCTACCCATTCAGAGCCGGTGTTCCCAAAGACGGAGGAACAAGACGATATTGACCAAATTATTGCCCCTACACAACGCCTTCACGTACGCAATTTTCTTCCATACCTGCTTTGGCATGACAATCCTAAGCCACCGTTCCCTGCAGCTTGGCAATGATGGGCTCCAGCTGTACGGTCCAACTTCTATTTTTAGGCTTGCGCCGTCCACACCGGAGCGCCCCAATTTCCCTGAGGAAGTTGTGAATGGCTACGCAGATGCATATCGGCCACTTTATCAAGAGAACATGCTTTTTAATTCTGAGATCGATTGGTCCCGTCATCTCCCTCAGGTTCCACTCACGCTTTTGGAACATGATCGGTGCGTTCTTTGTACGGCCGCCATTATTTTCAATATGAACTTATCACATGAACAGTCTTCTTGGCCTTCTCTTTCGCTTCTTCACATCATGGGGGCTTCGCGTTATCCCGAAACTGTTCCAACGTGATATGCACCGCTGCCTAAGCTTGCCGAGTTCGCTTCCACCTCTCAATACTGCGCACTACTCTCCCATGCTCCACAATGCTCTTTTGGCCGTCGCGACCGCGTTCTCAGACGATCCGGCAATCAGGGACCCCCTTACTCGGAGGCGATTTGCCGACAAGGCTAAATCATATCTCGAGGACGAATGCGAACGCCCAAAGCTGAGCGCTATGACGGCGTTATCCATCTTAGCAAACTATCATTCGTCTGAAAATCATGCCACTCTTGGTTATATTTATTTTGGTAGGCCTGCTTCGGCATGACATAAATCTTCTGCTTCTGACTCGGGTGCTGTTCTCCACAGGGATTTGCGCGCGGATGTCCCAAGCACGTGAGTTTACCTCAAGCTTGGAAATTAATATCGCTTGCTTATCATAGTTTAGTCGGTTTAGGCATCGATTGTTCCCCATGGGTGGAAGCGGGCCTCGTTACCCTCGCTGGGAAGATGGACCGCAATTGGGCCCTATGGACTACTTTTTGTCAGGTACGTCGGTTGAACTGTGTGCACCCAGTTGTTATTAATGCCGTCTTCAGGATACTACGTGGTCTCTCTATGTAGGACGCGACTTCTGTACAGCTTCTTCCGTGGACCCCGACACCATCCCTGTGCCGTTCGTCTCCCCAGAGCTGGATCAATTTTTGGGTAGCTGGCCCAACGGTGACAAAGTACCTCCGGATCATGTCTCCGGCACGTTTTCGGCGACGTGCTCTCTCATGCAGATTGCCAGAGATATTGCGGACGTTGTGTAAGCCCGAGTGTCATATTAAATTTGGGTTCTGAGGTTCTGATGGACTCATGAAGGAGTAACTTTTCTCGGCTTGGGGACCGCCATGAAGCGAATGAATTCCGTATAGCACAAATGGAGTAAGCAACACAACAAAGCCTTGGCGCTATTCAATCGATTGCTGACGCATCATGCAGCCTCAAACTTAGCACTTGGAAGAACGACCTTCCGTCTGAAATCGATTTTGTCAAGTCAAACCCATGTCCCCCACAGCCTCACCAGCTTATGCTACACATGACATACCATTGGTTGACAATTCTCCTCCACCGGCCCTTCTATCGTCGCAGGAGGAGCTGCGAAGACCTCAACGACTACACGGACCATATAAGGGTGCGCATTCTCTCTCCGATCCTGCTTGATCGTCGCTGACGGTTCCGATAACTGTAGCCCTGCAACAGAGCCGCTGCCGAGATTATGGAATTGGCGCAAATCTGGCGCGCACATTTCAAGTTGCGCTGCGTCCCCATTACCATGATCCAGGTGATCTCTGCCGCGGCCACCATCTTCGTCGTCGCGGCTGTTCAGGCCGTTTCTGGCCCGCGCGTTGCCCATGGTGCTCTGGAGTCGGCAGAAAAAAACGCAGAGACAGCGATCGAGCACCTACGGGAAATCGGCGAGTCGTTCGCCAGTGCCACCAGCATTGCCGAAATACTGCAGCACCTTCTGCAACAGCAAGTCCAAACGCGCAAGACACGCCGATCACCTGGAGCATCATCACCTAGCGTCCCGATTTCCCCTTGGCAGCACCCCAATTCACCATCCCCCCACGACACGCGTGGGAATATGGACACCGCTCTCTCATGGCTGGAACCCTCCGGCGCTCCTATTGACAGCGTCCATACCAACTTCCCTGACTCCCAACCGATGGTCGGATATCCCAGTTGCCAGTACTCATCTTTAGCCGGGGCCTTGTCGCCCGGGGCACCGCTCGGCTATTTTGGGGACGGTCTTGGAGAGATCCCATGCCTTCCTACTGGGGGACCCTTCTCCGGAATGAATATTGGAGGCATTCTTGGTGCAGGCCCGGGTTCTATGTTCCCGACTGAACCGTTGATGATGTTCGGATCTTCCCAAGAAGTGTTTAATCCATCATACCTTGGAGCACCCAACCTTTATCCCCCCTCGCATTGATACCCTCCGTCGGTTCTATTCGGAACATGTTCTAATCTATTCTCCGTCTCGTTTTGTCTCCTCTCGCTCTCGTACTCAATCACTTGTCATTTTACAACATCACACAATCGGGGAAAACCATTCCACTGGGAATTTTACTGTAAGGAGGATCCATACTAGTGTTCTATTACCGTACTACCGTGTTGTCACCTATAATCTGTATACCATCCATTGATACTACCCTTTTCCTGTCCTTCACACTAGATTTCCCACTCAACTCTGCTTTATTGCTACCAAATTATTTATGTCGTATATACGGTACTATTTCTTCAAACATGTTCTAATAAAAAAACAAAAAAAGTTGTTGTGTCACCAAATAGCTGTCTGTCCCGATCTGGGTTCAAACGCCCTCCTTTGCGCCCGCCGCTGAATATGAACGATGATCGATCAACTCAAAATGAACTTGAATGATGATGCAACTTGAATGCCGCCACATGAGAACATAAGCGTTCGGATGACCCCCCAGTTTCCCCCAAGTTGCAAACGACCCATCCATGTTACTCAAAGAAAAGGACTAGTGATCACGAATGAAGAGCCTGAGTACGAGCATATGCCATATAGAACTTGAACTTGAATCTGGAACATTCATCTTGGCATTCTATATATGGTAACTAATTTAAAGTAAGTTAAGATACACGAATTCGAGTCACGGTATGGTCACGGTCACACTTCGGGTGTGAGATCGAGATCGCAGTAACCGTTGGTCGCGCCGTCACGCGTCACGTCGACAAGGCTCGTCCAACTCCCCCCATGTTATCCTCCCTTCGTTCGTACACTTTGAACGCCGCTCGTTTGCTCAGACATACTCGGAGGTATAGTACACCCATAGATGCCGCTCCCAAAATAGGCGAGACATCAGGTGCGCCTGGCGCGCTTCGCCCCCATCTCAACGTCCCTGTGAACCCAAACCACGGTCTCTACGCCTTCTTCCGGAAAAGAGAGAAAGATGGGAGTGTGATTCATGATCCTTTAGAAGACCATTCCGGAATGCAGGACGTCTTTGGTGAGTGACAACAATATGTGGCAGCCTCGATTGTGACACGACTTCCGCAGGTCGGGCCTGGAGTGCAGCAGAGCTCCGAAGAAAAAGCTTCAGAGACCTCCACACGTTGTGGTACGTTCTTGTGAGAGAGCGCAATCTCATAGCGACACAGATGGAGGGTTATCGGCGCTCCTCCATCTCTCCTGGTATTGTGCGGAACGTTCATAAGCGGGATTACCAAGTACGTCCCGCCACGCCACTTTTCGTGGTAACCTTTGGACCCATTTCACCTATTTCATTCTAGTGTCGTAAAAGTATGGCGCGAATTAAATACGTGATCAATGAACGAAGACTCGCGTATGAGGGCGCAATCAAGATTCACGCGGAGAAGTTGGAACAAGCTAAGAAAGAAAAGAAGGCGGTGGATGCGGACGCCATTTCTCAGGAGCGCGAGGTGCCAAAGGTCCCACCACCGGTGTCGGAAGCAGCCCAAGCCGTGGTAGACAGTCTTCTGCAGCGCTCGACCGCGTAGGTTTATGTCTTTATTCGATGCATTCGGGTATATTGGCTTGCTATAGACTATAGTTTCATTATACCAGTTAAAGATGACACGAGGCCACATGTGATATATGGAAACAAACCCATCAAGTATGCCGCTCTCGTGCCCGCCAATCACGCATCTCTTGTGATACCCAACAATCTGTCACTGAAGGACTTTCATACGTTTCCAACTGCCTTTGCCCTCGTCGTATGAGGTGTTCGACCGTGCTCACGCTCCTAGGCGACACGGCTACTGCTTGCGTCTTGAAATTGTAATGGACGAAGAGGCGGAATTTGTCTCTCGTTGATAGTGGTTTCGTTCGAACCATCCTTAGTGCTCTGCCTAATCACCGACCATTGTGGGAGCCCAAGGCTGGAAAATACACACCGTCGATAGAGAGCGAAAACCTCTTTCTGTAGACCTGAATGTACAGGGGGCATGTCCTCGACAAGAGATGCGGATGACCAACGTTGCTGGCTGCAGTAAGAAGACCGACGGAAGAACGGGCCGATCTAGGAAAACAACACTTCGTCTCTTTTCCGTCACCGTCTCCCCTTGCACCTCGCCACGGCCCCGGAGTCTTCTAAATGCAGTCAAAATGTATGCGGGCAACTAATCTCCGTCATCTGGTTGTTGCTAGTAGAATCTCTGCTCCGAGACACATTCGAGCCGCCAGCACCAGTCAAATTCGAGGAGTTGACGAACATCATGCATACTGCAGGGATTTCGTCCAGAAACATGATTATGAGGCATATCTCGTGTCACACCTTTACCCTGCAGACAAGCGACAGGGTTATTTTGCTATCAAGGCATTCTATGTATGTACAGATAGGTCCCGAGTCGATGACGTGTCTGATGATTCCTAAACAGGATGAACTGGCGACAGTCCAAGACAACGTATCAAGTCCTATTATAGGAGAGATGAGGATGCAGTTCTGGAGAGATGCCGTGAAGTCATTGGCTGTTGTGCGTCACTCATCTGATGCACCACCTCGTGGGTGATAAACGTCACATAGGGCAGACCCCCACATCACCCTATCGCACTAGCGTTGCACGACATTTCGCAGCGTACTAGTCTCCAGTCGTATCACATGAGGAGGATCGTGGACGCTCGAGTATGTGTTTCTCATCACCCTTCTCCGGATGACACTCACATTTGTCTCTCTGCCCAGTAGGCACAAGAACTCCAGGGCTCGTCCCATTTGACAGTGGACTCCTTGATAGCCCACGCAGAATCTACGACTGCAACACACTACTATCTCTTACTTTCCTTGTTGGATTTATCCTCAGACACACTGTCGCACGCAGCGTCACATCTTGGCATCGCTCATTGCATTTCGACGCTCCTCCGAGCTCTTCCATTTCACGCATCGAAAGGTCGGATGGTCATTCCCGCGGAAATAACTGCCAAGCATGGCGTTAGTCAAGAAGAAGTGTTTCGCAAAGGGCCTGCTTCCAAGGGGATCGACGACGCTGTTTTCGACTTGGCAACAATAGCGAATGACCACATCACGACTGCTCGAGAGATGTTCGGCGACAGTGCTGGGAAGGTTCCGAGGGTTGCCATACCCATTTTCGGTGCCGGGGTAGGCTACCTTTTCTTTTTTTAGGACGTTGAATTGACCTTCGGCATAGGTACCGATTGCCTCTTTCCTAGAGAAGCTGGAAGCCGTGGACTTCAACGCGTTCCATCCAACGCTACAACTGAGACGATGGAACTTACCATGGCGTGTCTGGCGTAGTTATTACCAACGTACCTTTTAGTTAAATACCACGTTCTTTGAGCACGTTTACACGAGCTATACGGATTTAGCGAAAAATAAAGTCGTGAGAGGAGTGCCACGTCCTGTGCTGCATTTCGTTTAGGGACCGCTGGCGCTGGCGGGACTCCTAACCGCCGCGTATAAGTGTTGTTACCCTTGCCACTCACTAACCCTCTCCCCTATAGCCGTCCCAATCCCTACTTCTCACCTCTACACGAGCGACGAGGACATCGTATTGAGCTACCCGACACTGTGAGTTAGCCTAATTTGACTGAATATGGACCGTCTTGCCGGTGTGTGGCCGTCGTAGTCCCACAGCTCGCAGTAGCGCTCATTTCTATTCGACTCGGAGTAGATGAGGTCCTTCAAACCATTTTCAATGAGATAGATCATCCCACATCTTTCGTACTCGTGTGCAGACGCTTCAATGCCCTTTCACGAGATCCCTATGTCCGTGCTCACTACTTCCTCGCCCGGTACGGATCCGTCCAAGCCCTGTATTGGGCGCTCGGTAGGGGAAAACTTATTACCGAGCAAGTCCTCGATGTAAGTGGCCCATTTTCCCGGTCGTCACACCATATATGCGTATTCTATCATCGGGCGCAGGTCTTATTGAGTAGTGGAGCGCATCTCTCCCGCTACCTCGTCCAAATTGCCGTCCACCATTACTTTCGTTCTTCCTGTCCTTTTATCAAGACTCCGTGGGTTCGGACCTTAAGCTTGGCTACCTTGAGCCATTTCTTGAAGCTATCGTCGGAGAGATTTGGTACGATCAATACGACTAAGGGGGAGGACGATGGTTCTGTGTTCCGTCATTTCATCAAGGAAAGCAGAACGCGCACAGACCGACGTGGTCTAGCGACAGATGCCATTGCGGAGATGCTTGACAAGGGCAAGGTAAGCCGCTTGTCTGAGAAGTCTCGATTTTTGGTCCACCATTAATTTCCGTAGTTTATTCCCTTTTGTTCCAAGGTTCGTGCCATGCTCCGTACTGTGTATGGGTTACGGCGTTTACCCAGCGGCCACAGGACCCAATCATGGCACAGTTTCCCCTGGCGCTTTCCATCGAACCTCGTCTTCTCCCGCTTGCCATTGCAAACGGATTCCGTATGGACAATCGCGTACGTGAATCTTATTTCTCCTCATGGTGCCGTCGTTCAATGCCACTGGCCCCAGTACCGCGATTTCGTGTTCCGCAGAATTTTTGAACGAAAGGATGAACATAGCATAAAGGACGTTCTCTTCAACGTCCGCGAACTTTGCCGTTTAGATACGTCGTAAGCGCTCCCCGAAGTATCGCCTTTTACGCAGACTCACGGCCGGTAGAATGTTTGTCAGCCGAACAGTTGCTGCTGAAGTTCTGATGGAGGCAGAAGCGAATGGTATTGCTTATGCCGTCCTTAGGGCATTGGATCAGGAAGGCGGTTTACGGTTTTCCTTGCCGTACGTATCGCGCTCGACGCCGCGTGACTTCACTAATTTTGGGCGCCCCAGTTCCTTGGTGGAAGACCTCATCAAGGTGACTTCATTTCGTATCATGTGTCCGAAGCACTTCTCAGATACTCGCAGTTATGTATCAGGACGCGCGCAATCACCATGCCCGCGACGGGGTCAGCCCTTCGGTACCTGTGGAGAGATTTTCCGAGCTCGAACCCTACCGCTCGTCTTGTCATTCTACTGACGGTCTTTATCGGCGGCCCCACATCGACAGTGGATGTCTTGCACTCAGATCTACGACGCCTCAACCTGACACCCGTCTCCACCGAAGACATCGCCCACGTTCTCCTCAGCCCATTTGTGGAACACTTTTCTTCCACCCTACTTTATGCTAGGACTCACTGTGGGATCAACGATGAGATGGCGTTGTCTTCATTTCTCGCGGACGTGGCCGTTAGATGTCTGGAGGTTGCTTCCAAGGTCCTCTTTTTGCGCTCATATCAGGCACACCGACTTACGCAATTCTTAATAGGGCAATATGCTTCGCTACATGTGTGAGGATTACCCGTCGCTCAAGGAGGATATACAACTGGCGGCTACTACTGAGTATCGATTGACCGTCGAGGACCTACCTTCGCCTGAACGGGAGAAGGAGTGCACCGCCTTCGAAAGCAAACTTTGCCGAGACCCTTACACATTCAAGCTCGAGACAGCATTCATTAGATCGAATATTCAGGAAGACGGATGGGAGAGAGAGGGTTCCCCACTACAGGGCGACGACCTGGCGACGAGACAGTGTGAAGGCTTGGTTCCATCGTCACCCGAGTCGTTTCTGGTGCGTTGATCCCCCACACCCATAGTGGATGTCGTCGCT
Source organism: Lactarius deliciosus (assembly GCA_021525775.1). Taxonomy (NCBI): domain Eukaryota; kingdom Fungi; phylum Basidiomycota; class Agaricomycetes; order Russulales; family Russulaceae; genus Lactarius; species Lactarius deliciosus. The sequence goes on along the minus strand of JAKELK010000456.1, from coordinate 24,031 downwards.
GACCAGATTTAGGGGGAGATTGGGCAGGAGACCCTCACGCAAGTCATCGCTCATGATGAGCTGGATCCGCGCCGCAAGAGGGCCGCATCGTGGTTGAGCAATCGGATCGATTGGTCCATGACCCTGCCTTACCCAGCTGGCATGTCCACCGCCTGTATTACTGTCTGCCCTCTTATACTTTTCTCTGTTTGATAGATGTACTGCCCGTTGGAAGGTGGATTCGGAACCAATTTGGCAGGAGGCACCCCGTTACTGCGACTTTTATGAACCACGCAGTTGTCAATGATAACCATGGGGTACGGGAGAGGTCTTTGTGCCCGGAGTCAACTAAACGTGTACCTTTTCAGATTTTGCAACACTACCTGTCTGGCCCTCTTCTAGTACCTATCACGCTTCACCATTTCAAGATGCTGGCTCGTTTGGGACGTGCTCCGGTATGAGTGTCTCTCCTGGTCGTATGCTTCTTTCAATTCAACACCCCATCCGCCTATCAGAATTACCAGTTATTTCGCGCCATTCGAGATGGTGCCGAATTTTTCCTGTCTGACAACGACTATTTGAAATATCCGGATGTTGATGTGAAGAGAGAAACGCCGAGTGCAGAGCCCGTGCCCTCCGAAGCTATCCGTAACATGTCAATCGCACCGATGCCCAGCTCTTCGGTTACATCGAGCGCAGCACGGACCCGCAAGCGGCTCCACCGGTCTGCCGCAGCCACCGTAAAATCATATGCGCTGCCGGAATCCGACGAGGAGAGCTTGACCCTGTCCGAGTCGTCGCGGCACAGAGGCCGGATCCACACGACCGATTCAGATTTGCAATTGTGGATCAAACATCTTTCTGCGCTTCAGAAAGACGAGACGAAGAAGGTATGTGCAATCACCTCTTTCGGTGACAACGAGGGCGAAAAGCCACTCACGTTTTGTTTACAGTTCAACGAGAAAAAACGGCATCTCGAGCAGTCCAATATATCAGGAACAAGGCTTCGTGCTGTCAGGGTGCGTGTCCGAGGATTGGGTGAACACCTTTCTCTTGACTGAACCTCGATTCCCAGAATGATTTCCTCAGGACAGTTACCGCTGGCCTCCGTGAGCTGCGGCAACTCGATTCGGCAAAGAAACAACAAGCACATATCCCCGCTGTTCCAGATGAGCACAGCGAAAGCGACGACGACGAATACCAGTGTCGGAGGAGACCATCGAAGCGCCGCAAGACGTCCGCCAACTGAAGCCTAGTTAGTGTGTACCTCACGTACATCGTTTCCTTTAGACCCCATACTCTTGCATCCTTGCACTTGTACAAATACACTGCCATCAGTCACTTTGTCTTAACCATCATCATTCATATGCATATTCGTCTTCTGAACGTGCGACGCGTTCCTGCGATCGTACATGCCTGCCAATCTACTATCACTACCCGTGGCCCGAAGCCCCAGTAGCGTCACACTGTATACCTCCAATGCACATCACGATCGCCCAAAAGTACCTTCGTCTCGTAATCAACCTCTTCGTCCTTTCCAGCCGCAATTATCTCTTCACGGCGGCGATTCTCGCGTGCCATGCAGAACCAAAGCCCACTAGCAATGACAATCGAGAACGTGAGATAGCCTATGGCTATGATGTGTGGCTTGCGGAAGCGATGCGCCGAGTAGGCGGGGCGGTAGAGAAGCACTCCGGTGACCGCGCCGAGGTCACCGACGGTGATCTGTAGAGCTACACCCACGGCACGCTTGGTTTGGCCAGAGATATTCTCGGCCGGCCAGCTTACGGGGCCCAGGTTGGCAATGAGTGCATGATGGAGGGAGCAGAGGGCGCTAAAGACGGACCTCAGTAGAAGAGCGTTGCCAGTGTAGACCCCCAGTGCGGCGAAGTGCACGCCAACATACTGCGCTCCAGCTGGATTGTTTGTGTGAGGAAAGGTGTGTTCAAGTCTATCATGATGAAAATAACGTACCAGTTTTGGTCGTAAGAAGGATGATGTAGCCTGCAAGGAGTGGGAGTAGAACCGACAATCTTGGACGAGGGAATCGTACCGATAATAGCCACAACCGCTGAACCTATGATGAGGGAAGCACGACGACCAGTCCGCGCTGCTAACCAAGCACCGAAGGCGATTCCCACGGTGGCCAACACATTTGGTGGAACGGTCATCCTGATGCACCGATCAGAAAGACGCAGTTATCAGAGGGAAGAGAGATTACAGCTGCGCCTTCCAAGTTGCAAATCCTAAATCGGCGATGATGGTTGGCTAAGTGGGAGTCAGTTTCAGAAATGAAACGGTTGTGAGGGATAGGCACACCAAGAAAAGACTCAATGTGTACAACACAAACGCGAAACCGTGGAACAAGAGGGCATACCCCCAAATCAAGGGGTCGAGGAAAGCCTGGCGCACGTATGTCCAAGAAAACTTCTCCTTTGCCGCATCATTGTCGGAATCTAGACGAGCCAGGAGGCGAGTCCGCTCTGCATCGGATAGCTACAATAGCGTCAATGCGACCGTCTTCATGAGAAAGAAGCCAAGAATACCCATTTGGCTTTCTGTGGCCACGTGGGGACAAAGAAAAAGGCCACAATAGAAACGGCGATGGTTAAGAGCCCTTCAAGGATGAAAATCCTAAACGAGGTATTCTGATCAAGTGACCAATGGTATACATGAAGAGGACTTGCCATTGCCACCCACGTTTACCTCCTACACCTTCCATCTTCCCAATAGAATATGCAAGGATACCTGAATGCCTTCAGGCGACATGACATGGGAAGACAACATGACGTACCACCAAACGCCCCAGCGAGAGCCGCTCCGGCGAAGAAGATGGCGACGCGCCAGTGACGTTCCCGACTGTACTAAAAGGTCTATAAAAAGCCAAAGAGGGAGATATGCGAACGCGTTCACCGTAGGTAATAGACGGAGAATATGAACACTACGCCGGGGAACAAACCAGCTTCAGTGGCCCCAAGTACTGGAGATTCGTGTTAAACGCATCTCTGCGACATATTTTGTTTTGAGATGCTTACGAACTCGAATGCCGAATAGGCCCGCCTGATTCGTTACGAGACCTTGCGCAACAGATGCAACTCCCCAAGCGAAGGTAAGGAGGGGCAACCAAAATTGGGGATCGAATCGTTTCAAGCTTGTATTGACGTTAATTATGATATGACCGAGCTGCTGTGTAACAACAGACTCACACGATCTGCTCAGCAGGTCAATATCATCTGCAAATAAATAAATAAAAAGCGGGCTCTACTCACGTTGGAGGGGACTTCGAAAGTGACGTATGCGATGAAATAGAGGGCGAGGGCAGTATTGTAGGCTGGGGGAGAGACATGCAAGTCCTTGGGACGTGATTAAAATTAGTCCTTGACGAGAAGATGCAACTCGACGATCAGTTACCGTGGTCAGTCCATCGATTCTGTAGAATGGCGGTCAATCTTGTGACCTTGCAAATAGTTGCTGCTGGGAACTTACTTGGCGTTCCCTATATTCGAGCTAGAACGCCATAGGTAAGGACGCTCGTGCAGCACCAAGTGAAGGGAAGCACGCACCGGTCCAAGAAGCTCAGCAAGTAGAGCAAAGTGAGAATGGGTAGAAGACTGGGCAAACGTTAGTATGACTATCGTCCACAACTGATTGTATGCGCAGACCCACCGTAGGTCCACCTTTCTCAGAAGCTTCCTGTCTTGTAGAGTGTCGGCCTCGGACCTAATAGAGTTATCCGAACGCTTCTCTGGATCTGTATTGGGGGCACGTTTTAGAGACATTGGGGCGCTCATATAAATGGAACAGAAGCACCTAAGAGTTAAGTAGTGGTAGTAGTCGCCATGACGGATCTAAATGGCGCAATGTGTGGGCATCTTATCACTGTGGGTGTGAGAGCGCGGTCTTATCTCATTACAGAAGTGGAGAACAAGCGAGATTGCCGGCTACCGACGACCAACTGGACCGAGTAAGGTCTGGAAACGTCAAAATGTTCCCCAAAGGTCCCAAAGGTCTCACTCTCAAGCAACGTCTCGTCGCTCTTACACAGGCCCCCTCGTCTCCTTCGTCTCCTGTCGACCCCTCCCCCAAATCGCCCGGTACAAGGCGAAAATTCGTCGCCCCGTGGGTCAAGCTAACAAACTCGCAAAACGGTGACCACGATGAATTCCTCGGGGAGGATAAACTGCAGTTGCTCATTAGCAAAATGATATACCAGGCTGGGGTAGATTACGAGTGCGTACTCTCCTCATAATGGCGACGTTCTAGGCCCCTGACATTTCCAACGACAGAACACGCCCGATGTAACGCCACTCGTTTCCGAACTCATTTTATTCAGCTCTAATATTTCCGCGCAGGGTAGTCCTCAATGCTTCTGCTCTTCCAGACCCTCATGAAATCGACTACAACTTGCTTCTCTCGTGTGTCTTATCTCCAAAACTTGCCAAGCTGCTACTGATGACACTGCAGTCGGATACTCTCATATCTTGATTTATATGGTGGCGCCCTTCATCCTACCGATTGGTCCTTTGCCTGACAGAGTGTTCTTAGTCGAATCCGACTATACCGTTGTCTTTTTTGCTGCTGGAAGCAGATATACCCCGGGCTGGAACTGGATGTGGAAGGCCTACCGAAGCCTCAGTAGGAAATATCGTAAGAATCTTAAGCGATTGGCACGTACATCCCCTTCTTTGCGAAAACACACATTGACTTGGCCTATCAGTATATTGTACACTCTAATTTCTTCTCCAAGAGTGAGTGGTTATGGCGACAATGAAGGAATCTTTTCTGAATACAGACAGTGCTCTTTTCCCTCGCTGGTGCCTTCATTAGGTTGGTACACCATTTCCCCTATGTAACGCAATGGGTAACAGCTTTTTTTTTTAGCCCCAAATTTTTCCACAAGATCACCTACGCCGATACTCTGACTGAGCTGGCCTTCCAAGTACCATTGACGCAAATAGACGTCCCACCTGCTGTGTATCAGTAAGTTGTTTCTCAAGGTCTTAATGGCTCGCTAGTGACCAGAGCAGGGAGAATACAAAGCACGAGCGTCAGATTACCATGCCGATCCAGATACGCTCCAACGTATTTGGTGTTCACCTCGAAGAGCTCATGGGGTATGATGGCGAGAAAGGTGGAATTCCTCGTGTAGTGAAGGATTGCGCGCAGTACTTGCGACAGACAGGTGCCTTCCTCTTTATTTGGAGCACGCCTTCGTCTGATCATTTTTTATCAGGCCTGACCAGCGAGGGGTTATTTCGACGTTCCCCAAACTCCTCCACTTTACGACAAGTGAAGGAAGCCTACGATCGAGGACAGGTGGTATCTCTTGACAGCTTCGACGATCCTCATCTTGCTGCAGTTCTCCTCAAGAAATACTTGCGAGACCTGCCTGAGCCATTGATTCCAGAGTCTTTGTACCCTGTCATTCAACACTGTCCTGTACCAACAGAAGATCTCAGCGACTGGTCCGCTGTCTTGTACATTCGGGAGAGCTTGTTCCCGGCCCTACCTCGGTGCCATTACATCTTGCTCAGCTATGTTCTCCGTGAGTATTATTTTCCAGCCTGTATAACGATACCAATCAGCGGTTTCAGACTTGATGAATGAAGTGTCATTGCGTTCATCTACGAACCTAATGGATGCTCATAATCTAAGCATCGTCCTTTGCCCCAATCTTGTGTCGGGGACTTCTCCAACGAAGGATGTCATGATTTGCAGCCTTCCTGGCGGTCCCACGCTCCATCCCGCCCAATCGCCTGCCCCTGCTCCGTCTGCGCAGGGCCGTACGACGCTAGGCATGATCATCAAACTCTGCATCCAGCGCTACTACGAGATATTTGACGAAGTTCAGGACCGCAGCGAAGCCCTACCACCCGCGCGCTCGTTCCCAGAGGACGATGTTGCGTCATCCGGATCGTCAAGCCAACGAGCTGTCCGAGCACAGTTAGTCACACAAAGGCGTTTCTCGACCCTGTCCCGCGGCTCGTCCAATCGTGACAGCCGCGCTCTCGATGACGACGAGAGTATTGATGACACCATGCTCATCATGCCGGTTGGTGCAGCACCAGGTGCGCCGCCGAGCGCGTGGGGGAATCCAGGTTCAGTCTCCGGTTCGGGTACCCACCGCCAGCGACCACGAGTCGAAATGTCAGGCAACGGCTCTCAGGGTCCCTCCTCTGCGCGGTCAATGCACACACCGAGACATACAGCGGGTACCTCGGGGCCTGGGCAGACGAACCGCGCAAAGTCAACGATCAGCATCGAGAAGGGTAGCGGTACTATTCGTAAGGGTTCCATCTCAGTTGGGCGTGGGACGATGCGCAAGGCAAGCGGGGCGGGCGTCGAGGCTGTAGGGGTAACTGCGTCGGGGTTCTTTGCTCCACCTGTGCCCCCATTGCCGGCCAGTGATGGTGAGGACGAGAGCCAAGATGGATAGGTCATCCCATCAGCATGGGCGTTTTTTCTTTCAGGCCAGGGACTGCTCTCATATTTATGTATTGCTTCGATTTTCGGTGTATGGGAGTCATCGACTGATTGGGACTGCGCGCGACACGTGATACGACTCATCTCACTTTGTTCCGGGTCAAGTTCCGATTCGTATTCACCCTGACTCTACGCCCGTTCAAGTTCTCTTAAAACCGCGTCGCATCCCTCAACACCTACATCCCTCTTTCCAACAGCTCATCCTGATGCCCTTTCCCCCTCCCCATGGTGGGATTCCTTCCCCACTTGAAGCGCCTTCCACCGGCGTGTCAACACCGTCGTGACGCGGCAGGCACACCCAGTTAAGGTTACGAGTAGTAGCCCACATGAACCGAGCGCTCCGGTTTGTTCAGGGCTACTCAGGGCTGTGGGTCTCTCTTCACTGCTGCGCGGCTGTACAACAACATCGCCCCACTCTGTATGAGCGCTCTTTCAAAAATTCTCTTTGTTGTTGGAGAACCTTATGGCCTCGAGGCTTGGTGGTTTCTGTTACGAATTCCTCTCGGGAGGAACTTGCTCGTATTACTCAGGCAGTGTCGGTCTCACGATGTCGCCGCGCTCCAACGCCCGGCAGAACTGGCTCTATCTGTCCACCTCCACCCCCTCCGGTTGGCTTCTTGTCCATGAAGCAAGTGGGACCTCCCTTTGATTGCCGTAGCGCCGCGTCAGCACAGGCTGATTCATACAATCTGCACCGCCTTACAAACCCGCATTATGCCTTTCTGGTCTAGGATGAATTGAATTGGGACGAACAAAGGGATTTGAGAATTCTCATGGTTGCAACAGTTGTTGTTGCCTGCGGTGATTATGGCCCGCAGTTGATACATGCCATTCAAAATGTGGGCCCCTTAGGATGTAATAATGCTGTGTTTGATGGGGAGGCACCCTCTGGGCGCTGTGAGTGGATGAATCAGCGTCGTCGGTGCATGTGAACATATCGATATCGGTGCCGGATCTGCCGATGACACGTCAGCGATTGGCTGTGAGGACCGGTGGTTGTGCCCGAATGAGGCGAATGAGTCACTACGGACTAGCGGACCGGGACTAATTTGAACTCCGGTGGGGAAAGCTGGGCTTGAATTCGAAATCGAAATTTTACTGATAATGGCCCGAACGAGTCACTCTGGCTCACCCTTCACCTTTCCTCTTACTACCACTATCCCTCTCCCCTACACCCTTTAGACCGTCCACATTGTCTGACGCGTCGTATCCGCTTTCCTCCAGGAATCCGTGAGTTTGCATTCTGTGTTTGAGACGTCATATCCATTGTTGTCGTGGAGTGTCCACCCCGCTTGCGAGTTTCATTAGCCGCTCGACTCTGTCTCGTCGTTACTGTTTATTCCTTGTCGCTATCGGCGATCCATGCAGTCCATGACTTCATCCGCGTCACCCTCGTCTCAGCAGTCGAGTCGCGCGATGCTTTCCGATTTGCAGCAGCGGTCTCCGCGTGCAACATGGACTCACGTCCAACGTCAATGCGACATGGATCCCCGAGGTCCATCTCTCCATCCTCTGGACACTGTGACCGTCGTCCCTAACCATCGTCATGACCCCCGAGTTGAGGACAGCACGCTGATTCAGTCGTCATCACCCAGAACCAATCGGTTGCAACTGTCGCAGCCAGCGCAGCCTGAGGGCCCCGTCTCCTTACAGCTTTCAGCTATTTCCTCAGATCGGTACAACTCACAACTTAACAATAACCAACATGTACGGGACCTCCCTCTAAGCGGCTTCCATCAAGCCCCTATCTCGGAAACCTCATCCGGTCATTCTGGTGCTCCGCAATCGTCGATTGAAAGTTCTCGACTTTCATCTCAATCAACTCCACATCATGGATCGCTGAATCCTCAAGCTCATCGTCCTCGGACGTATAACCAAGTTTTTCATTCCACCTCGGATCTTGCCGCCCATCATGGGATACCCGAATCGCTTCCGCCCCCACCACGTACAACTCCTCGATCGTCTGAACCAGATCCGATACCTGACTTCAGCCTCTCAAGTCTCTGCTCAAATTATTTAACAATGTTGTCCTCCAATAAAACCTCCGAGCAGACTCGGACCATCACCGAGAGCGATACATCCGCGGCTCACCAAATGTCAGTGGACGACGAAGCTGCCGCTCAGGCGATTGCTTCGGCACTGTCAGGTACTAGCGACCTATCCTGTTGCGCTACCTGCTTTCTAACCGTGCGGTCGTCTTCAGCCTCCCCCGATTTCTTCAATCCCAGCAGCTTCCTCACCTCACCGGTATCACCATGGGAGGACGACTTGCTGACAACGCCCGCCTTTGAGGCGGGGATGGGCATGACGCCTGACATCTTCACCAGTCCAGCACTCACCGATTTTGGTGGTGACTTCGGTGGTGACCATGATCACATGCCCTCGTTGTTTGGTCCGTCTGGTTACGAAGGCTACGATGATACTAAAGTGAACTTCGGTGGCGCACTCGGCCCTTCTGACCTCCCCCTTCCCGTACCCAACATGGACCAGATGTACACAATATCGCCGGGAACTCCTGCTCTTGACACCCCATCTCTTCAACCATTCAACTTTGACGGACCTTCCGATCTTGGGCGGAAGACGGCCCCGACGGGGACCCGCAAGAACATCACGCCTGAGACACTGGTCCCCTACGATGCGCCCATTCAGTCTCGCAAATACCGCACCCCATCTGCGACTTCCCGTAAAGAGCTTCCGGTGACCTTTGCTCGGAAGCGGGCACGGACCCAGGGACCTGACGAGGAGGACGAAGAAGAAGCCGGTCCCACTGTCTCTGAGGAGGACGCGATCAAAGCCAAGCGTCTACAAAACACCCTTGCTGCGCGAAGAAGTCGCAAGCGGAAGCTCGAGTATCAGCGCGAGCTGGAGGACGCCATTGACGCTGAGCGTAAGGAGAAGGAGACATGGCGGGCGCGTGCGCTCATCCTAGAGGCACTTCTGCGTGACAAGGGTCATGAAGTACCTCAGATGAGTGAAGCATGAGCTAAACTTTTTCGTTTTTCTGTCTGATTACTGTCGAATGTTTGCGGACTGATCTACCTATCCCTTCGGTACTCACTGTACAATATTTCCTCCTTACGTCTTTCCCCCTGTTTCCCCCCTCCCACTGGTTAGGAGTACCGTCGTATCCCCCCTCCCCACATATGTTGTTCTTTGTTTCTACACGGCGCATGCACCCCATTCGATCCCCCCTCTAGTAGTGCGCTGGTTGTCCCCTCTGACTGATTTATACTTGTTTGTTTGTATCCCTCACAATACCGTACAGAGCGCAACCCTTGGTTTACATGCATATAGCTACCGAACCAAAATAAATGAATCGTGCAACTTTATGTTTTTGTCCGACATGTTTCGACTTGGCCGCAGCGACGACAGTCCTAACACGTGTGTCCGTCGCCGTCAGCGCCCATTAGCCGCCACTCATTTATCACCGCCTGTCACTTCTACCACCATCCCATCCTCGCCTCCCAGTCTGTCCGAAGAAACTGGCCAGCTTAGAAAATTAATGGTCTTGCCACGAAGTAGCAACTACGAGAGGCTTGAAGGTGGCATGGGACCGAGCCGTCGCGGGGTTCGCAATTTTACGTGGAGGAAGATCGTATTCTGTCTCGCCCTCGTCGTCGCATTTGTATGGTTCTTGAGTCCCGCTGAGCCAAAAAGGGTTTGGGGTGGTATTAAAACCCCAGGTGAGTCCTGGATACCGGGGCTTGAGGAGAAATTGATGTATCTTTGTGTGGTAGGAAAAGGGCCTGTGGAAGCCGAATCACCCCTGCCCCCCATGGTCGAGCCACACAACCCTGAGATGGATGCGGCTGTCCCTGCACCGACTCGCCCACAACCCTCTGCCCCCCGGCCTAGCTCATTCGAGTCCGACCCCGACGCAAGCAAGACGGTCTTCTGCACCGCACCACACGACCCATCCTCTCCGCTCGTGCAGTACGGGCTCATGATCGACGCGGGCTCTACGGGCTCACGTATCCACGTATACAAGTTCAACAACTGCGGGCCGTCGCCTGCATACGAGTACGAGACGTTCGTGCAGATGCACCCTGGCCTGTCCGCGTTCGCGGGACGCCCGGAAGAGGCCGCGCAGAGCCTCGATGAGCTCCTCGACGTGGCCGTGCGCACCGTGCCCGAGCAGCTCCGGCGCTGCACCCCCGTCGCCGTCAAGGCGACCGCGGGGCTGCGTCTGCTCGGCGGGCAGCAGGCAGACGAGATCCTCGAGGCCGTGCGGCGCCGCATCGGCAGCGCGTACCCGTTCCCGCTGGCTACGCAGGACCCCGTCGCGATCATGGACGGGCGGGACGAGGGCGTGTTCGCGTGGGTCACCGCTAACTACCTGATGGACACGATCCGCGCCGACTCGCCAAAGACGGCCGCGCCGTACGCCGTGCTCGACCTCGGCGGCGCGTCGACGCAGATCGTGCTTGAGCCCGTGTTCGACGCCCCTGCTGCCGGCATGCACGAGGGCGACCACAGGTACGAACTCAAGTTTGGCGGCCCTGCTGGGAAGACGCACGTGCTGTACCAGCACTCGTATTTGGGTTACGGGCTCATGCACGCGAGGAAGAGCGTGCATCGTTTGGTCGATTTCATGGCGTCCGCTCGCACCGCCTCCTCGGCAGAGGAGGAAGTTGGGAACCCCTGCCTGGCGCAGGGGACAAAGAGAGTCGTGCAGGTCGAGTCGGGAGACGCCGCCAAGAACGTTACCATGACCGGCGGCGACATCGGGAATTTCGAGGCGTGCAACCGCATCATGCAGCTCATCGTGGCCAAAGACACGTATGTGACGACGAATGCATACCCCAGCGATACTAACCTCTCAGACAGTATTTGCCAAGTCAAGCCGTGCTCGTTCGACGGCGTCTATCAGCCCTCGCTCCACGAGACCTTCGCCAACGGCAAGATCCTCCTCCTCTCGTACTTCTACGACCGCATCCACCCCCTCCTCCCGCCGGCGCCGGCGCCGCCTCCGCCACTCACCGTCGCCTCCGTCGCGGACCTCGCGAAGGACGTCTGCCTCGGGCGGCCGGCGTGGGAGAAGCGGTGGGGCGACAACGCGCACGCGATGGAGGAGCTCGTGGACCGCCCCGAGTACTGTCTCGACCTCACGTTCATGCACGCGCTGCTGCGGCTCGGCTACGAGTTTGACGACGCGCGCGCCGTCGAGATCGGGAAGCGCATCGGTGGGACGGAGCTTGGCTGGGCACTCGGCGCCGCGATCGCTATGGTCGGCGCAGAGCTGACGTGCACGGCATAAAATCTTTGCTGTAGATGTTTGTTTTGGTCTGTCCCTTGCGCGGGGGCAGATACCCTCTGGACCGATATATCCTGCGTCGAGACATTCACATACGCTATTTGTCCATCTGTAATCCCATTTATTTTTTCAAGACATACGTCAGTCTTGAGATCCGTGGTGAGAGAAGGATAGATTATAAGACTCTATTTACAGACAAGGTAGGGTATGCACAAAACGATCCGAGAAAATGTCTACAAAATCTCTGGGGGTCACGAGTACACAAAATCACAAGGTCCGAGAGCGAGCATGACGAACGAGGGATGCGCAAGAGACCTACGTACACAATAAAGTGGAATATACCACGTGTTTCATGGGTCTACAAGCAGGTGAAGTTGAGGAACCAATCGGAGCTACACGTACACCGGGAGAAATATTGTTACACTCCGGTTTATTTCAACAATGGAGATTCGTGAGGGGTCGTGAAGGATCGTGAAGGGTCACCGGTCACTGGTAATAGTAATAACGGAAAGCGATTCCGGGAGGCTGTGGCGGTTGTCAGACGCGGAAGACGGTGAGAACGGCAACACGTCCATCCTGCGCAATGCCGTGGTTGACGCCTAGACATCACAACATTTGTCAGGCGCCGAAAGCCCGTTCTAAAAATTCACGCACCGTTGCTACCAGGCTCAAGGAGTCCGGTGCGCCACTCGAGCTCGGCGCCCCACCAGACGTTGTGTCCTTTCTGATGGCTGCCCGCCACGGCGCTCTCGACGAACCAGTCACGGCCGAGGTTGTAGCCGTTTTTGACGATCTTGTGCCGCTTCTGCGAGTGCTCCTCCTTCGACGCTCTGTCGTCGTTCAGTTCATAAGTGAGTGAGTTACATGGGTGAGAGGGAGGCGTACCCGATGAACCACGCGCCGCTGTCGGCGTGCGTGCCGTTCTGCCGCCATGCGCGGAAATGGTGGCCGCCGGCGATGCTCTCCCAGCACGTCCCCCAGACGGGAAAGTAAGCTTGCCGGGCGAGGTACAACTCGGGCGTGCGGCCATTTCCGTCGCCTAGATCTGCCTTGTGTATGTTGCCGATGTGCAGTCCCAGACATTCGTTAGAGTATCCGATGGACCTGCAGTGCGACAAAAACCGGAATCAATGGGGCGCTGAAAGTGCGGATGGAGAGAGAAGGACTTTGTGTATTCGCGGAAGCCCTCTTCGGTAAGCACGTATGGGTCCGAAAGCCCCGATATGATCACGTTGAGCGGCTCGCCGAGGAGCGGCGCCGTGAACTGCGGAATGTGTGGAGCCGTCGCATTAGCATCGGGTTGTAGTGCGCTCGTCAGATGGGTGACTGACGTCGAGGAGACGGCCGCCATTGATGCGCGGGTCGGCCCACCCTTCAGAGATGTCTACTTCCTCCCACCCTCCGTCGGGCAGTGCATTGGAGTTGCTGTTGGATTCGGATAAGACCGCCTGTTCGCTGCCGTCACGGACGAACAACGCGAAAACGGTGGGACTGAGATTGAGGCTAAGGAGGACGCCAGCAGCAAAGGGGAGGATGACGAGCATCTCCCGGGTAGCGCAAGGGTGGTGGATGTGGTGGTAGATGGAAAGAGGGAAAGAAGCAAAGAGTGAGTTGGGTTGCTTTGCATATTGATTAACTTACTTGCAAAAGGGCCCGAGCCGAGCGCGTCAGACAGTCCCTTTTAGAAATCCCTATTTCGTATCTTTCTCTCGCGCTCTGCTTGTCTCGTTTTCCAAATAATGACAGGTCAGAAGATGAAGACTGCTTCAAAAAAATCGGATCAAAAGCCATCAAAGGGCAGGAGTACAAAGGAGGACTCAAAACAGCCTATCGATCCCGATACGAGTGAAACTGAGGACGATGGAGAAGAGGGACTAGAAAAACTCATGAAGGCATTAGGAGAGAATGGCCTCAACGAGTTTGATCTGGCACAGTTGCACACGTTGACGGGCACTGCGGCCAGTGACGAAGAAGGCAACGGAGAAGAAGTGGAGAGCGGCGACGAAACAGAAGACGGGGAGGAGGGTGAGAGTAGCGATGGGGAGGAAATCGCATTGGATGACGAGGACGTCGACTCGGTCGACGAAGACGCAGTTCCAAGCAGAAAAATCGGAATGGACAACACGGTGCATCATTCATCGTCTTTCGCTCGCTGTCTCATCTAATTTTATTTCGTGGACATGGATAGGTTGCACTCGAGCGCATACGCGACACTATAAAACTGGATCCATCCCTTCCATGGACCGAAACGCTCACAGTCTCCTTCCCCGAGACGATCGACGTTGACGTGAACGACGACTTGAACCGCGAGCTTGCCTTGTGAGTGTTTGTTTTTGAGATACACCGCCAGCCCGGCTGACTGTGATGAAGTTACAAACAGGCTTTGCATGGCGCAAAGGCCGCTCGCTCGCTCGCCACAAAACACGGACTCCCCTTCTCGAGACCAGACGACTTTTTCGCAGAAATGGTCAAGACCGATGCGCACATGGAGCGCATCCGGCAGCGTTTGCTCGACGAGAGCGCTGGCATCGCGAAGAGCGAGGCGCGCCGACGGGAACGTGAAGGCAAGAAGATCGGCAAGCAGGTGCAGCTCGAGAAGATCAAGGAGCGCGAACGCAGCAAAAAAGACACGGAGGAGCGGCTCAAAGGGCTCAAGCGCAGTCCGTCGTCTCAATTCCATTTCTCTCTCTCTCTCTCAACTGATTTACATTATGAAAAGAGCGCAAGGGGGCGCTGGAAAATGCGCAAATGGACGACGACGCTTTCGATATCGCGGTGGAGGATGCCATTACGGATCAGCCAGCAAAACGCGCGCGCGGTGGTGGTGGCGGCGGCAGGGGTGGCTTGCCACGGCATGCGCGGGACAAGAAGTTTGGGTTTGGTGGTCATGGGAAGAGGGAAAAGCAGAATACACGTTCGTCGACGGACGAGTTCGATGGATCGTCACGGAGAGGTGCGGGTCGGGGTCGAGGCCGAGGAGGGAAAAGCCAGAGGCCTGGCAAGGCGCGGCGCGCGGCAGGGAGAAATCGATCATGACACCGACCGTGTTGTACCACTGCCCTTGTCTATCCTCAGACCCGATTCCCCCACCTCCGAACGCGCCATCATCATCGTACCAGTTTCATCCTCTACACGAGCTTTTTTTCTGTGAGGAGTGCGACGCTGTCCGCTGCAATCGTTGCGTTTCCGTCGAAGTTAGTGGCTATTACTGCCCGAACTGCCTCTTTGAGGTGCCTAGTGCGAGCGTACGCGCAGAGAAGAACAGGTCCGTGTCGACCCTCTGGGCAAGGAACTAGCATTCTACGATTATTTGTTAGATGCGCGCGGAATTGCTTCATGTGTCCTTGCTGTCGAAACACGCTTTCGGTCGTGCCTTCAGACCCATCGGACGCGGACGATGGGGGACTTCTAACCGGTGGATTGGGTGTAGTCAGCGGACCTCCCTTCTTCCTTTATTGCAATTATTGCAGATGGGATTCTGCTGAGGTCGATGTAACGTTCGAGAAGCCAACGGGGCTTGCTGGTGAGTCGGTTCCGGCTTTTTTTGCGCCCACTCAGTTGACGCGACTCTCCCAGCACAATTGCAAAGGTTTGAGGACTCCGCGCCCGATTCTCTCGAGTTCGAACGTCTCAAAGAGCACTTTGAGCCCTTCCTACGTGCATCCTCTTCCTCCGGCCATCCACAGGCAACACACTCACACCCTGCCCACATCAATCCCATCACAGCCGCAGCGTCATCTGCATTGGCACGCGATATCCCAGGCGTGGTGAAGTACACCCCTGCTCCCCGCGGGCGGCGAGACAAGGGCCCACGGGACGAGCTTTCCGAATACCGTAGCCGGGTTGAGGTCGCGGGTACTAAGGACACCTCGAACGTAGATTTCGTCCGCCGACTGGAGGAAGTGTCGCAGGTTGCGGCCCTCAGCCAGCGATGGACCAGCAGCTGGACGACGCCGCTGCGTTCCAGGTGTGCTCTCATTCTGACGGTCCCATGTCGTGGGTGTTCATCATAGAGAGCAGCGATCTACGGCCCTCGCGGATCCCCCTACGTTCTAAAAAAACGAAGCGTTGTTCGACATGTCGTCATATCCTCATCAAACCGGAACAGAAGGCACAATCGGTTCGCTTTAAGATAAAACTCGTTGCCGCCAACTACCTTCCCGCCATGTCTCTTGCCTTTCCGAGTCCGGATTTGGCTCGGCAACGTGCTGCGGGTGGTCGGCAGACCGCCGTCGAGGACACGAGCGGGGCAAGCGGCCTCCAAGCAGGAGGAACCTACCCGTTCCACCTCGCGCTGACGAATCCACTGTACGATCCCATTAAAGTGCGATTGAAAGCGGAACCGCAAGTGCATCCACCGTCCTTTACCGCGCCTGCTGGTGGTAGCCCTGAAAAGGCGAAGCGACCGCCGTTCGTGGTGCGGCTACCGCGGCCCGAGTCGGAGATCCCGGTTGCGGCCTTCGCAGAGGCGTGGGAGTACGAGGACGACGAAGACATGTTCGGGGGTGACGACGACGAGCTTGGATTGGAACGCGAACGCGGTGGAGGCGGCGGGAAGGGTAAGGGGATTGGCGTGATAGAGAGGCGGGCGAACGTGACCGTCGTTGGTGGGGAGGTCGTGATCGGCCGAGACGCGAAAGGGTCGATCAAGGTGGGCGTGCGTTTTCGATGGACTGATACATCGCTGATGGTGGCATTCCTATACAGTTTAATATGCTCGTCTCTTACACATATCGGTCGGACGACCCGCTCGCCGATGAGGAGGTCCGGGCTACGCCTTCACGGAAAGAGAAACTACCAGAGATGAAGACGTTCACGTTTTATACGGTTGTCGACCTCGGGGTGATCATTCCTCGGGTGGGAGTAGAATCGATTACATCAGATTAATTAATTAATTAACCCTAACCATAATATTTCTGATGAACTTGGCTGTGTCGACGTTGCTCGTTCGTTGGTTGCTCTCGTTGCTCTCTCTTTGTCTCATCCCTCACTTGATGCTGGCATCCCCTCTCTAACCTTGCCAGGTGCAAGTTTATCCCATTTCCTATTTTCTTATCCCCTCTCGGTGTTACGTATGGCGTCGACTGATGCCGTGGCTTCCTCCTCCACCACGACACTGACAGAGGAATCAGGGCCGCAGGCGGGCCCTTTGCCATCCAAGCGTGGAGAGATTGGTTTCATAGAAGGAGTCCATACCCAACCACTAGCACCGGCTCAGCCCGTTGACCAGGATACTTTACCCGCGCGTCACCCCGCAGATCGTCTCCCAGTTCCGTCATCAGGCCTCCCCAACGATGCCCCCCTACCACCAAGAACTTCATCAATCCCTTCAGATAGTTCCTCGATGAATACCGTGGAAAAACGCAGCTTTTGTTGGCACAAGAAGCTCCCCAAATTTATGGGCATTCACTTCATGACCCTCCTCTTGATATGCGTCCAGTCATTCCTCTTTGCAGGAACTATCGTGGGATGGGTCTTCGCGGCTCGGGCACTAGGTGGTACCCCTCCTCCACCCCCTTCTGATCCGGACGGTGGTCAAAATCCGCCTCCACCTCCTGCCAACCAATCTTCAAGCATCTTTGTTCATGTCGCCCTCGCTGTCGTTGCTATAGCACAGCTTATCCTCTTTGAGCGGCGCATTTACCGACTACGCGCCGAGCGTTACGCTTTCAAACATCCAGGCGAAGTCCTTCCGAGTTCGCTACGGCGCGGGCGTCCGTTGGGCGACGCTACGATTTCTATGGCACCTTGGAGCCGACCCCCCCTTCCGACGTATGCAGCTGCACTTGCGGCAAGCGGCGTCGGGACTGGAGACGTAGAAGATGCGGAGATCGCCAGGGCCCCACCACCAGCATACGGCAAGACACGCGGAAGCACCCTAGTCCTTGCCGGTTTCTTGCGTAACAGTCTACTTGTTCAAGCACGAGAGCACGAGGAAGATCGTAGCGAAAGCAGAATGAGCAACCGCAACGGTCGCCCGGTCAGTATTATGAGCCACAGGGACGAGGGACGGGAGGAGCGCCGATCCGCGGATCTGGAACGAGGAACCGTGGCACAACCTGACTCGAATGGCACTGCCGGGCCGAATGGGGGTCAACGAGGGTGGTGAGTTTGTGATGCGGTGATACGAAAGGCGCCTAGCTGAAATTGCGCATGCTAGATTGGGAACTAACATATCATTCATTTGTCATTTATTGTGCTGTATCAGTGTTGAGTAACTTTGTGATCATGACTGTTTGTTTCAAGTTCTTCATGCTCGCCTGCAAGTATAGCTCGCCTCCCGCTTACGTAAATTTCCATTCCCTCTGCGGTCTTCTACCCTCGGAAGCGGTCAAGGATAGGGTCAGCGGGAGCGGATGGGAACCCGAATACGGATGACTCGACGGTCTCGTCCTTGAGGCTTGGCCAATAGGCTTGACCCTCTCGGCGGGCAGTGTGTTTTGGGTTAAGTCACATTGTCACCGTGCTTGGCGTACCGTTTCCTTCCCTTGCACAGCTCCCCTGTTCATATTCATAATGCTCGTCATTCGTCATTCATAGATCACGTACCCCTTTCCCCCACCTCCACCATGACGCCCCTCTCTCCGCCAGCTTTCTTCCCTTCTTTACCGTCATGTTCTAACAAGATGGCACTCGAACCACCTACGTACTCCCCGTCTGCAGCAGTTCCTCCCTACTCGCTCTCGCCTGGGCCGTCAGAGCGGACGCTTGCCGTCTCTGCGCGCTCGCGGAGAAGGATACCAACGGGCGTTTTCACGCGGAGCAACAAGCTCATAATCATCGCTCTCCGCGACCAAGAAGTGAATGCTACGCAACCCACCTATGGTCGTAACAGCACGGTTTGCGGCGACATCGGTCTCAGTTGCACTCAAGGTGTGCAATCGGTCTCCATCAAAGTAAGTTCTGCCTCCAGTTTAGAACGCTTGTCTCATAGCCATACGTATAGGTGGAGGGCCGATTGCACCTAGCCGACCCGCATGGCGCAAGCACAGATACACAATTCGTCAACATGCTATATCCTGTTGGGGGAATCGATGGCAGCCGTATATGCCCGAGCATATTTCCGTTTGAATTCGTGCTCCCTGAGGTGTTCGTCGATAACGGAATCAGGCGCGCACTCCCGCCCACCTACAACCTACGCTCCGACTTGTCGGGCATACGCGCTCAGTGCAACTATGTCATGAAGGTCATCGTGAAGCGCAAGGGAGGCAAGCTGGCTCTTTGGACAGCCCAGAAAAAGTGAGTGGGCGCCTTTCCTGTCTGACTCGACCTTCTTTCTAATCGCTGGCTACAGATTGACCATTCCGTTTACTTACCGGTCCCGATTCCGACCCCCACAACCCATTCTTGCTTCACCCTTTCCGTTTCTCTCCACGATCAAGTCATTACCCGAAGAATGGTTCCAAGTTACGAGCACGATGGCAGTAAAACCGCATTCGGACATCGAGCCGATTGATTGTCATGTAAGCAAACAGCTGCTATTCAGGGGAACGTGCCTGACCAAATTAAATAACAGTTGTTTATCCCTGTCGTCCAAACATTTGCGTTGACCGACACAATTCCTTTTTACCTGCAGCTCATCGCACCACCCAAATCGTTACAGGCGTTCTTATATCCCACCATACCGAACCACTCAAAACTCAAACGCTCGAAGAGCAATGCCGCTGAGGCCGCCACTGCCCCGCCGACCGTGCGCGTGTATCTGATGCGTCAGGTCTCCGTCGACCTCAAAGGCATACACTCGATGCGTAAATCCACGATCGGCGAGGGCACCTTGCGTTCGCTTCCCCCTGGTGCCCCAATGCCCCTGTTGCGCTCGCAGCCCCTGGACGCCGGGCTCAGCACTCTTGACTATGAGGGCGAAGTGCGTGCGGACTCTGACATCACGGTGGGCCAATTCGGTTTGAGTCGAGTGCAAGTTCGGGTGCGTTTCTCGTGCTTATCGTCGGGGGTTACGTTATTGATAGAACCTCTCAGGACTTCATGACGGTCTACCTTGCGCCACCGAACCAATATACGTCACCGCTGAATGCCCTTCAGCACTCGCACTCTATTCGCCTCGTCACAGACTCTTTTGCAGAATCTACGGACCACGAAAGTCACGCCTCATGATGTTCCTTTGCCATTACCTCACGATTGTACAGTACCTACCTTCTATTTCTTTTTTCTCTTCATTTTCATTCCACCTACCTCCCATATCCATCTTATCTTACTACTCCTAAGGTACTCTAGTCGCTCTATCCTACTCACGCTAGCATAACCTTGCCACGCACGGCTTGAGCATCTACACTACTGTTTGTACGAATCTATTTCACCCACCCGTAGGGGCGGAATGCGCAACACAAATGCCTCCCGTCATCCATTCCGAATGTAAGAGATCCGAGACCGTCCGACCCCGCCAATGACAATAGTGGCTCTTCCGTGAGAGAATCAGGAACTTGTCGAGTCATCTCACAGAAGTCCTCACCCTGGTCTTTGGTTGCTGCTTTACTGTATCGCATCTGGACTACACTGCTCAGGAGGCCAGATGGTTTCCGGGGCAACTTAAAACTTAAACCACCACCACGTACTCAAATATATCCGCTCGCAGCATCTCACCGTCTCGCCCTTTCAACCCTTGGTTCCTGGCACTCTCACTTTTCGCTTCGTCACGAGACTCGACTACACCCAGGTTTTTGGTGCTGTGGCCGTTTTCGTGTCGCTCAGGCTGGATGCCGCGTCAAAGTCGCCGCAAAATCGCCTGTTGCCTAGATGCGATACATCACGGGACCGGGATGGACAAGGACGCGACGATTAAATCATTCAAAACGCGCATACTCCGAAGACGCGGAGCGCCGTCGGGACGTACGTGGCCCAACACTATCGTATCACCTGGTCCCCCCCCCCAAGGCGTACGCAAATGGATCCAAAAAACTTTCATTTACTGCGGTACTCTTTTTTTGTTTTTTTGAATCCGTTCACACTCCGGGACTGAGACAAAGGTCAGCTGTCCGAAGATGATAGACCATATACAGCAGTCGCGATGGGTTGGTTGCTGGTGGCAGTAGGGGGGATCGCTCCTCAATGCTGGCGCCACTTACTGTAGGACCCGAGGCCTGAGATCTAAGTCGCCAAATAACCCAAATAACCTGAGGCCTTCGTATGATAGGTGAGAAAGTAGCGCCCTACTTTTTTTTTTAGAACCATTTATATCCCGGGATGCGTAACTTACCATGGGTACAGACCGGACATAGCCGAGACTACATTTGGAGACGTGTGCTAGATATTATAGTAGAAGTTGGCAGGCAGCTAAGCCCGCGTTCATCAGGCTTCCTAATCGGTTGTGCCTAGACGTTAGCAATAATGCGGGGGGGGGGGTCGACACTTCGCGTCAGACGCCTAGAGTTTTCGTAATATGTTGCGCGACCCCCTCAGTCTGGCTCGGGGCACGTACGCGTCTGGCCCGGACTCGGGTCTGGAGAGTGCGCGCGTTTCCTGCAGAAAAGTCAGGAAGCGGAGGGCGTTCTTCTTTGAAAATATGAATTTGTTGTAGGGGATGGTGCAACCGTATCTGACGACGCCGAAGGCGCGACGCTCGAAGTGGTAAAAGTAGCGCCCTGTTGTAGGTTGGCGCAAGGGCTTGTGGGTGTCAGAGTGATGACAGGCGTCAGGCGTGAGTACGCGTGAGTAGTACGCGTGAGTTGTCGGGGGAACGGTTCATTTACCACTCCACGTGCACTTTCAATTGACTTGCTTTCACAAAAAATGAATACATCTCCCCAACGTCACATTACACTAGTATTACACTATCCTCACCGAATCGTGCCTGAAGAACTCATCACCATACGAAAACTCCCCATATCTCCTTTATCCCTGAGCCCACTGAAGTTATTAGAGCCTATTAGTTTCCATTAATTTTCCATGGCCACGCTTTCGGATTCGATGATCGGGCTCGAGAACTACTGTAGTGGCACTCGCTGCTCGGATTCTGGGAAGGGCACGATAAAAAAAATAATTCCCATCACACTGTTCAATGTTGTAGACCCACAACCGTGGTACTACTGTGAGTGATGCTTTTTGAAATCTTCTCCAACTAGTCGTTATTTGGGCAGAAGATGGAGGTAGGCACCCAACTTCGGTGTCTTGCGTGCAGAGCTAAACCACGGCGCCAGTCAGAGTTGAACCCATCAAGTTTTGGGCCCAGCTAAGAATCACCCATGATGTATGATGATGTTACTACGCTCGGTGAACTCGGTGAGAGCGTCCCATAGGGCAATACCGGAGCACACGCTAATCGATTCCACAAAAAAAAAACGAAACGAGATAAGAAAAGAAACGGAAAACAGTGCAGCTTTTACTGTCCCAAGAATAGCAACGGAATACTTCAATGATGCACCACCCGGCCATATCCGATCAAAAAAGGTGAGTGCCCCATCGGAGATTGTCTACTACGCGAAGGCGCCGCTATGGGGTCGCGTGCCTCCCACTACGGACGAGATCTTGGCGGGGGATCCGCTGGCACGATTCTCCCCGCCAACGCAATGCATTTCCACCACCGCCCGCCCTTATCGTAGCGCTCTTCGCCGCCATTCACGTGGACTCGGAGAGAGGCGAATGGGCACTTGTCGTTCTTTCCATTCTCCGCGTGGGCCTTCTGCAATTATATGCGGCGTGTCTTCTGACCTCCTGTTCTAATCAAGACTAGCCTTGATGTGCACTGCCTATGTGTTTGGCAGCTCGGCCGACTTGCGTGGGGTTTTCAGGGCAGTCAGTCCGTAGGTCGGATCGCATCCTCGTGCCAGTATCCGGCATTCGCTCGACGGTAAAACCCTCTCAAAGAATCATGTTGAATACAGCGTTTCCGAGCTCAAATATAATCATAATTCTGGACCAGTGGCAGTGTGCGGTGTGTGCCCGTTTCGGGCCTCTCGGCAGTGCAGATATCCGATACCTGTCTGGTGACCGAGGGCGAATAAACACAGCTCCGTCCGCATCAATTCAATACAATCCAACAGTGGCACCGTTGGCTCCGTCGCCGCCAGCGCGTCCTGAGCTATCGAGTAATCCTGGAGCACGGTGTCGGGCCCGGGGAGAAAGGCTTTGCGGACGACACACGTTGAGGCCGCAGTCGCCAAAAAGCTTGTATGGGGCCACGGAGAGGGGCAATCTTGGGGGCAATTATCCCACCACAACACTATTTTTCCAAACATGCCCATCTCTGTGCCCGAACTCATTGCCCCATTCCCTCCCACTGGGCCGCTGGCTGTGTTTCGCACGGGTGCAATTTGTCCAAAAACTCTCTTACTATGCTATGCTCGTTTACATGGAGGTAGTCGAAAGCAGTGATACAGTGGTATCCTTTTCCGTACAGTAAAGACAGTGAAGCCTGGTGATAGTGGGAAAAAGAAAAATAAGTGCTGGGATAGGTTCCACCTCCGCTGTCCTCACACGTAATGCACATTCCACATATCCCACTTGCCCAGGTCCACTGCCTTCCTCCGCACCAAACCATCCGCTTCGTCGGTCGCTTGTTCCAGCGTGAGCTCCCTGTTGACGAGCCGCTTGGCCAACCGTTTTCCGTCGTAAATGGTAAACGCATCTGGCGAGTCACGGTCCAGTACTTCACCGTGTTGCTTTTTGTAATGATCCATAAGGGAGTAGCGGCGGTTGCCCCTCCAGTTGCATCTGGGCGCGGACAGTAGATGTAATGCGGGAGGTGCTTGAGGACATGCCGTTCCAATTCCTGCAGGCGGCCGCAGTCCACAGTACATGTGGGATCCGGGCAGCTCCCCGTCGTAGACTGAGATTCTTCCGGCGGGGCTTCGGTGCCCAGGCGGGAGCGCCGGCTGGCTGTGTTCCTGTGGGAACCTCTGGCAGGGTGGTTTCTGGTGCTGGGACCGTAGCGCTCCTAAATGGCGTCGGAGCTACCTGTTTCATATGAATAAGAAATGAAGGAGAATGTGAATGACAGGGAAGCGGGATTGCGATAAATGAAACAATGCCCCTACCTCATTGACATGTGAACCATGTGGCGGTGCAATCGCCTGGTCATCCAGTTTAATATTGGGGGGATGGGACCGAAGTTATTGGTAAGGACTGGCCAACCTGGCACCTCGAATTGTTGAAACGTCTTTGTATGAAGGTCGTCTTGCTGGTACCCTACGTTTTGTCGCATGGGGAGAGGGTACGGGGACTGAAGGTGTATTTCATTAGCAAGTGACAAATCGGGGCTCGTAATCCAAAGAGAGCGATATTACATATAGTCCTCTGCTATGGTTTTGGTGATGAGCCAGGGGCGGGGAGGGTTACTGTGTTCATCCCGGGTGTCTGGTGTCC